>JASANB010000357.1:0-13312 GCA_030248155.1 Sabatieria punctata
TAGCCTTTTATGGCTAAAATCGATCGAGCCATTTTAGCCATGGAAGGCTACGTAGCCATAGATGGCTATGTAGCCATAGATGGCTACGTAAAAATTGACATTTTGAATATGCAAATTTTTTATGCAAATTTTCTAACTTTTTATCGCTGCTTCGTAACATAGGCATGTAGGTACTCAATCAAAAGCTCTCGCTTAGCTAAGTCTGAATATGATGGTCCCGATTGGATCGGATATTGTAGTAAGCATATCTGATGCAAACTTTGTATTTGAAGCAGTAGTTAAAATAACGGAAAGTTGAAGGAAAATCGGCAGCTTCATCTCTTGCCACTCCTAACTCGGCCGATTCTGGGGCAGTACTTCGGAAGGACGATTCAAAGTGGATTTAGAAGCTGGAGGCCCACAAGGTATTGAAGCAGCATGGAAGCTACAAGACTTAAAACAATGTAAAGCTGAAGGAAAATCGGCAGCTTCACCTTCTTCCACTCCAAATCGGCCGATTCTCAGGATAGTACTTCGGCGGGACGATTTAAAGTAGATCAAGGTGGTGTGGCTGGAAGGAGAGAGTTTGTTGAAGAAGTACAGAAGCTAGAAGAGTGGGAATCGTGGAAAGCTGAAGGAAAATCGGCAGCTTCACCTTCTTCGACTCCAAATTGGCAGATTCCCGGGATAGTACTTCGGCGAAGATTGATGACATGCAAATCGTAAGTGGCGGGCTGGATGATCGAAGTGGTTCTGGTACGATCTGGAAGTCAGCGAATGGCAGAGGTGGCCTGGAGGATGAAGACGATTTAGGTTCAGTAGAAGGTGCCAGTACCTGAGTGATTTGAATTTGGCGCACTTCTTACCAATGACAAATCTTCCCAGTTAGGGTCCCACCACGAAAAGTCATAACATTCGGTCCTGTCATGCGAGGGGCTCATTGGGAACCATCAGAAAACTACTCCAATCGGAGTTTGGTCTGCCCGAACTGGGTAGCCATAGAGGGCTAAGTAGCTATCTATGACTACAAAGGCAGGCCCCGCTCACTTTCAGCCAAATATGTATCAACATAGCCATCTATGGCTATGTCGCCATGTATGACTACAAAAACAGGGTCTGCCCACTTTTAGCCATAGATGGCTACGTAGCCATAGATGGCTACATAGCCATAGATGGCTAAGTAGCCATAGTTAGCTATGCTGTGAAAGAGCGGTAGCCAACTATGGCTACGTAGCCATCTATGGCTATGTAGCTATCTATGGCTATGTAGCCATCTATGGCTAAAATCGAGGAGGCCCCACACTTTTAGCCATAGATGGCTATGTAGCCATAGATGGCTATGTTGATGCGTAGCCATCTATGGCTATGTAGCCATCTATGGCTAAACTCGAGGAGGCCCCGCCTCTTTAGCCATCTATGGCTACGTAGCCATAGATGGTTACATAGCCATAGATGGCTATGTAGCCATAGTTGGCTATGCTGTGGAAGAGTGGTAGCCATAGAAGGCTAAGTAGCCATAGAGGGCTAAGTAGCCATAGAGGACTAAGTAGCCATTTATGGCTAAGTAGGCGTTCAATAGCCATCGATGGAACATCATAGCCATAGTCGGAGAGGTAAGCCATAAAAGGAACCGATTCTTCTATGGCTTAGTCTCTCTGACTGACAGTTTGTATGCGTTTAATTGACAATTTCATTCTCAAAATGCCTTATAAATTGCGTTTTTGAGGGCTCATTTTTCAAATTTCCCTGCCCAAGTCGGCCAGTCGCCAAACCAGGCCGTTTCGAGCTACTAAAACAGTTAATTTCTATTCATTTTATGCTCAAAACAAATAAATGCGATTTCCAAAGTTAATTTCTCAAAATTTTTCTCGCCGGTTTGGGCAGTAGCCCTATTACATATTAGGGCTACTACACACAATAACAAAATCAGTGTCTGGGCAATACTAAATTTACTTAAAACTGCCTGTACTGTCGACAAATAGATATTCTAGTGAGAAACCGCAGATTTAGTGGTCAAAAACATATTGTAGCCTTTCTTTTGATGGGCAATAGTACTTCCTGCGATTTTTTCAGCTTTCCCGGGCCTACAAAAAGTCGGTGCGTGCAGGCCTCTACCATAACTTCAAACTATTTTTTCGGCCATGTATCTAACGATTTCCCTACAAAGATAGATAGCAAGACTGAGTGTACCTTCGGTTTATCCACTTTAGCCTCTCTGCCAGTATGAATAGGACTTCTAACAAGCGAACTGCCACCTGCCATTGCCGGTTAGTAATAACAACTATCTAATTTAGGACCAGTTAATAAAATTATTTAGCAGGCACAGAAGGACAATATGATTCCGAAAGAAATAACCATTTGAAGGAGTCAGTCGACCTTTCAATCCACCGTTCACACCAGTTACTTGACTATTTACAGCTTACGTAGAAGCATAGCACCTATAATTGTACAAAATCTATACAATACAAGGCAAGATAGCACAATTATTTAGTGACAAAGCAAATAAGGCAGTATAAATAAAGCACCGAGTTTGCATCAGATCACGATTTAGCGTTTGATTCTGCTGACTAGATTCATATGAGATATGTGAAAACAGCTAACCTAATACAGTCAGGCACTTAACGCCGTTTATGGTACCACTCTGTTCAGATTTCGTACCATATATGGTAGTGGTGGTACCATATGGTACCGGTAATTAGGGTAGTGGTACCATATATGGTGTCGGTACCATAAACGGCGTTAAGTGCCTGACTGTAATAGATAAACAACAACCACAACTCAACCTAGAATGACTAAAACTGCATCTGAAGAGCTACTGTGCTAACCTGAACACAAGTCTCTATGGCACAGCAAGACGGAATAATATCGATTATCTAAGCGATCCTAAAACAATATTGTACACGTACATACCGACCAAGTCTGACCGTGGTGGTGGGTGGATGAAAAAGAAAGTGCTACCCTAAGCAACATAGGCCTCTTTCTTAAACCAGCCAGGCATTTCAGGTCTGATCTTGATTTTGACCGTTCCGTTTCCGTAGTTGACCAAGTAGCTCTGTTGCGTCATGTCGAACTGGAACGGACTCAGCAGACGCATGGCGTCTTCCTCCGACAACGAACTCTCCGCTATCTCCACCAGCAGTCCGCTCTCCTTGTCCTTTATGCTCAGCAGCAGTGTCTGCACCAAATCGCGCAGCAGCTGAAAGCAATTAAACGAACAATCATAATAAGCAGATCGATTTTGCACGCCCCAACACCTAGATCCTCTTCCGAATCGGCGGATCATACATAGGCCGAAAGAAGCAGGAGGGGAACCACAGTTGTAAAACCAATTTTTTTGCAAATCCTCTTAAAGGTCCCAGTGTTTACTTACAACAAAGTTTTCAGTTTTGCACCTTAAGTCAGTTAAGAAATCTGTACGAAAACGCCAATACAGGTCTGAACACTGCCTATAACTGCATCATTTCACCTTTAGAGAGGCACTACTAGGTGAATCATAAGGATTTCTTAAGCAGTTGCTGTTTCTTGAGCACTTCACGCATTAGGCGCTCCCGGATAGAAATTATAAGGCAAAAGCAGAGACGACGTTTTCGATTTTGTCAATCTCAGCCAGACTACTGTGCCCCTAGCCCTAAGATTTTGCCGACCCCCTTTCGATTCTTCTGGCAAGTAATTTTTAGAGCAAATTTTTGCGGTTTTTTACAATTTGAGACTCGTCTGGACCCCGTTATACAGTAAAACAGCGCTTTTTAGCTGTATCTGAGCAAAATTAGCGATTTTGACGATTTGTAGCCGAAAAATTGCCTTTTTTTGCGATTTTTTTCAACCCCCTTCCTGAATTTGGGCTCAAACCCTACAAGACGCCTTCGATGGATGACTTGTTACATGTATGGTTGTTGTAGTGTTCAGTAATTCAAACTACAGTATTACACAAACACGAATATGGACATTTTGACTAAGTTCGGGCAACAGAAGATTTTGGCTAACAAAATTTTGAATTTGGTTGCGCGGTGCCAATATTAATCAGTTAATTAGGGCAGGAGCTTAAAAATTATAACAATCAACGGAATGTAGATCTTAATCAGAAAGAAGCATGAGGCCGCAAAACAAATCTAACTTGAAACCTAAGCGAAACGGGTTTCCGCTCACCTCAAACGGCACCCCCTGTCCGACATCGATAAAGAGAGCAGTTTTCTCGAGTTTCGGGAAGAAATCGGGAATCTTGCTCATGGCCTGCAGACACCTGGTCAAATAGGAGAGACTCTCCTCGTACTCCTCCAACTCATCGTCTGCGTCTATCTTCAGGTAGACCTCGAACAACCGAATACTGTCGGCCGTTCCATTACTGTGCAGATTCTTCAGGAGAGCGCCCAGATCCAGCGACTGTACCATCAGTTCGATGCGGAGAATGGCGAGAGAGTCCTTGCGCAGCTGAGAGAGGAGTGTGGCGAACTCTCCGGCCTTCATATAGGTGCGTCCGATGGAGAGAGAGCTCAGTTTCCGGTCGGTCAGCGCAGGCACGAACCGCGACAGGTCGTAGAGAGCGGCCACGGCTAGATTAGAGACCGACCTGCACCGCCCGATCGCGTCGATCAGCTCCGTACTGATTGTGTTGGTAAAGCCTGAAGTAGGGGGACTCAATACAGTCGCCACTTAACGTCACATTATGGCATCGGTACTGCGGTATGGTCATAGGGTAAACCGGGGTAACTTTGAAAGGGCGTGAGTTTTGCGCGTTTTTTGCGCCTACATGGCTTTGGTCCATATTCCCACTTTCTTATGTTCCACTTTTCCCACTTTTATAGGGGGATTTGGGCTCCAGAACACCTGGAAATGCGTTTTTTCTGTAAGAAGGCTAAAATCATACATGGGCCGGGGGGGTAAGGGGGTATACCCCTCCCCTTCGGCCGGCCATACCCCCCCCTCGGCCGGCCATACCACCCCCTCGGCCACCCACCCCCCCTCCCGGAGGGAGGAAAATTTCGCTTACTTAAGGCAAAATAGGCGATTTTTGGCCTTTTTTTCGGGGGACCCCCCCGCCCCCCGAGGTCTCCAACCCCCCCTACCCCCCTCCGGATTTTTCCGGCCCATGTATGGCTAAAATCGCTATTTTAAACTGCCAAATAGCGTTTTCTAGCTAAATACAAGCAAAACACGATAAAAAGCACCGATTTTTCTTCAGCATCAGCATCGGAAATGCCAAATTCGGTTTCCAAAGGCTCTTCAAGCTAATTTTAAGCTAAAAGTTAGTTATTTCTGAACCAGTTTGTTTGCACTGGAAACGCTACTAGTACTTGCCTTTTTGAGTCGGGGTCTATAAAACTGTCTCGGGGTGGGGGTGAGGGTGAGGGGGCTTTGGCCGGTGGGGCAGACATGGGCAAAGGGGGGCTCTGACCTACCCCCCTCAGCCGCCCGCTACCCCCCTCAGGAATTTTTCGGAACAATTTTGTATAGAAAATTATGATAAAAATATGCCTGGATTAGGCGTAAATGAGCTCAGAATAGCTTATTTTGGCATATTTTAATGAAAAATAAGCAAAAACCCTTGATTTTAACCAAAAATCGTACTTTTTGGCTTATCACCCCCTCAGCCCTCCTCAGGCGCTCCTACCCCCTCAGCCCCCATCAGGAATTGAAAATTCTATCCCCCTCAGCCGAAATGCTAGCCCATGTCTGCGGTGGGGCAATCCCCAAACCTCTCTCTTACACATGTACACTTCATAATACCTCTAAAATGCCTGTCGACGAAGCTGAGATTTCTGACCGAATGCTGCGAGTGTGCCAGCAACCAGATCATCAGTTCGTCGGCCGAAATGCTGTTCCTTCCTCTCTGATAATAAACCGTCTCCAGCTTAACGTTCTTCTCCCCGGCGCGCAGAATATTCAAAATCGACTCGTGCGGAAATCGGTTGGCCTCCGTTCCCTCCTCCGGGTCCGAATCCTCGTAGGACAGGTTCGGATAGAACCGACCCAGCTTCTCTTCGAACTTGCCCACGTCCAATGACAAGGATTTTATCATCTGTCGCTTGACCAGCTTCTGAATGGCCGTTGTCCACTCTATTTTGCGCAGTAAGTAGCCGTTGACCCGACACGTACTTTCCTCTATCATCAGATCGTACCAGCCGTGGGGACGACTAGCCAGTTCTAGACGGTTCTTTAGTAAATGGGTACATTTTAGGGGTACGTCGCTGGAGGTGACGGGGTAGAGGAAGCCGGAGTAGTTGCGCTTGAACATAACGCCGTCTACGTTGTAGTTACTGAAGCGACTTTCCCAAATGCGCACTAGAAACTCGATAAAGACGGGGATTTTGCGCAGCACCTCGTTTAGGAAGAAACCCAGTAGAACACAGGCCACCGACCAAATTACTAACTCCCGCTCCATCACTGCTCTGTAATGAGACTGGTCAGTCTGATTATTTTACCTTATACAGTCAGGCACTTAACGCCGTTTATGGTACCGGTACCTGGGGTAGTGGTACCATTATGGTACTACCGTCACCATATGGTACTGGCACCATATTATATGGTAGCCCTACCCATTGGTGCCGGTACCATATGGTACGAAATCTGAACAGAGTGGTATTAAATGGTACCGGTACCAATGCGAAGGTAGGGGTACCATACCATATAAGGTGACGGTACCATAAACAGCGTTAAGTGCCTCACTGTAATAATACAATGTGTGGCTTATAATCATACACATAACAGGCGGCGCAATTATAGGATCAAGTTTGTTTGTGCTGCTTTTACAATTTCTTACTTGAGAGATGAAAAGTCCTAGAAACTTCCTGCATAAAAACCATTTCAGCTGTATTAGAGCCCAGCGACTTTTTACCCGAAACCATACATGGCATAAACATTTGCACTTTGACCGGTAACCATTTTTTACTCAACTATTAATAAAAAACTGGCTGACTACCTTACTTTGGGACCCGTATTACAGTATCAGGGGAAATATTCAGGTTCCGGAAGTGGCGCAATCGATTCAACCGGTCATGATTACCCCATACAAGCAGCTTTGGCTGCACAGCACAGCTAAATCGGTGCAAATTCCCGCCCGATCGATATCAAAATTGGCTAAAATGGGCCATTTTTGGCAATTTCAGTCAACTTTGACTGACTATTACTATGGAACTAAGCCCTCAACTTTCGGAAATTTGGGAAACAGGAAAATGAGAAAATCAGAATTTTTTGAGTACCGATTTTTTAAAGACAAGTGCTACGATTTTAACGGTTATAGTAGTAGTCTAACATGGCCATTTGAACTATTTGCCGAAAAGTACATGCATAAAAGTCTCTTGTTTTTCTTTCTATAATTGTACCCACCAGTTTTGGTACGACTTTGCAATTGCTTGCATCGTAAACGATAGCACCTTCTAACAAGGTACACAGTTAGCCAACTGCTAAGCATCCAATAAGCTGTGAGAAAGGAATTGTTGATTTAATTTCACTAGCACAACAACAAAACAAACATCAAACAGAGTAACAAGTTTAGCTTTATCCAAATAAGAGAGAGGTGTCTTCGTTTTTCTATTGAGAAGGTGGGGGAGGCGGCCGAGGGGGCGGCGGCGGACCCCGCGGTGGCATTCCGAATGCTAAAACAACAGACAACATTTTTAACAGACACTTGGTTACTAGACTGCAAACAGGTCATGCGCCTTGGGGTGTCTCAGACAAAACTATAGGGCAGGGGATGGCGGTAAGGTCCAAAAAGTCCCAAAAAACGCCGAGGGGTGGCGCGAGAGGGTATTGACTGGCGAGGGGAAGGGTATACACTCTCACACCCCGGTCCATGCATGTTTTGAGCGTATTTAGTGCGCAACCTCCTTCAAACATTTGGGCTCAGACCTCCCGGCCGGTACCAGACCCCAACTCCCCTTCGGCGGATGACCTGTTACATGTAGTTCCTAAGTATTACACCAGCAATTAGCTGCCCTTCTTCTTATGGTAGCTGCATTTTTTCAAATGATACCGAATCTACCCGTTAACTGAACTACGACGATTTTGGCTCAGCAACTTTTTCGCACTCTATCGCAAAGGACGTTACTGTACCAGACTCAGTTAGAAAATCTGCACGATTCAAGCGTCTCCAAAAAACAAAAGACTCACGTGGTCCAGGTCCTCCGGTGGGCGGCGGCGGTGGGGGAGGAAAGCCCATAGGTGGTGGCGGAGGTGGAGGACCTCTGGGCGGTGGAGGTGGACCTCCGAAATGACCGGGCGGAGGTCGCATACCGGGACCCGGCGGCGGTGGTGGAGGAGTTGGGGTAGGCGGCATGCCCATTCCCATTGGTGGCGGCGGAGGGGGGCCGCCCCACATCATCGGCGGTGGAGGAGGGGGAACTGAAAAGCAGTAGTGTAGTGTACACAAGTTAAGTAGCTTAAACTGGTTCTGGTAGTAAGTCAGCCAGCCAGCCACTCACAACCAGTCAGTCACAGTCGGTCAGTCAGTCAGTCAGTCGGTCGGTCGGTCGGTCGGTCAGTCAGTCAGTCGGTCGGTCGGTCGGTCGGTCAGTCAGTCAGTCGGCCGGTCAGTCAGTCAGTCAGTCAGTCGGTCAGTCAGTCGGTCGGTCAGTCAGTCAGTCAGTCAGTCGGCCGGTCAGTCGGCCGGTCGGTCGGCCGGTCGGTCTGTCAGTCAATCAGAAAAAAAACTCAGACACCATTACAATGTTTTCGAAACAACTAAGCTAACAGAATTCCAAGTCACCCCTACCAGACGGCGGCGGTCGGGGCGTGCCCATCGGAGTGGGCGGAGCCGACGGCGGTGGAGGCGGCGGCATCGGAGTGGGCGTGGCTCCGGGAGTCGGAAGCGGCGGCGGATACATGCCGGGCATTCCCATCGGCGGCATGCCCGGCATCGGCGGCGGCATGGGCGGAGCGTCGGCGAACAGCTGATGCGGCCGGTCGGCCGGAAACAGCGGATTCTGCGCGGCCAATAGTCGCTCTAGAATTGATTTAGCCAGCGATCGACAGAAAATCGATAATCGACAACAATGTTTCTTCTTACCGGCGGCCGTGCCGTGTCGTTCGCCCTTGGCGTCTTTCTTGAAGGCGTAAGAGACGGAAATGGGCCGATTGCAGAGGTATTGGCCGTTCATAGCCTCGATCGAAGCGTCGGACGCCTCGAAACTAGCGAAATTGACGAAGGCGAAGCCTTTTGAGTTGCCGGTATCTGGGTCACGCATGATCTGGAGTAGGGGATCACAACAGTTTAGAATAGACAACATTGGTGCATGTTACAAGGGATCACTCAGTCACCCACTGACAAAAGGGGCTGCGGTGGTTGTATGATAACAGTAAGCTAAATTACGTTTAAATAAGCTCAGAAGAGCCTTTTTAATCTTTTCTTTAGAAAAACATGTGAAAAACTTGATTTTAGCCAAACAATCGGAGCTTTTTGTTTATCAGCCTCTCAGCCGACTCTCTATACCCACTCCCAGAGGATTTCTATATTCTACACTGAAAAAATTGTACCTTTGGAACTTGTAGAATAACGCCGAAAGCACTGAACGTGTCGTAGAGCAGCTTTTCATCAACTTCCGGGTCCAGATTACCGACGAATATGTTCGCTCCAACGTCCAGGTTCTTCTGGTGTGCTGATGCCTGAAAAGCTGTACCTTTATATCAAATTCCCTTTTGCGCTTTCCAACATGTTAAATCAGTGTTTCAAACATACATGTAACAGGGGGGTCTGGGGGGGTCTGCCCCCCACCCGAAATAGGCCAGACCCCCCGGATGCCCCCCCCCCCCCCGAGACGATTTCACCGCCCCCCCCCTCCGATTTTTCTGGCAAGTAAATTTTCGAGCAAATTTTTGCAATTTTTTACAATTTCACACACAAAAATTGCCAAAATCGCCTGCAAAACAGCACTTTTTAGCTGGCGCCAGACCCCCCCAACCCCCCCTCCCCCCATCGGCGGATGACCTGTTACATGTATGGTTTCAAATAAACCTTTAGATTGCGAACATTTAAACCTGCGCACTACGTTACTAACTTTTGATGCTAAGGATTGAAAGGGAGTGCATAAAATTCTTTATGGTTTGGTGGATGTTTCAGTCGAGCCTATAAAGCCCTCTTCCAACAAAAACTAGACTCCCCTGATTTTACTGGCAACTAATTGCTTCAGCAAATTTTTTACCATTTTCACATAGAATTTCAGACACTAAAATTGCACTTGAGCACAAATTAGCGCCTACGATTTACGGTCACATCAAGCACAAATTTACGATCTTCTGCCTTTTTTGCGGCCTAACCCTCCCCAAAATTAAGCCCGACTAGCGAGAGACCCCTATCTCCTTCACCCAATCGGCGGATCAGATGAGCTGTTATATGTGGTTACAGACAGTGATTGTGGTTACCTTATTGACCCTTATAGGCTTTCCATACAGCTTTATCATGTTCATAATTTTTATGGCGTAATCGGCATCTTCCTCGCCCATAAACTCCACGAAGCCAAATCTATAAATCACCGTCTGATTAGAATGCCAACAACACGAGAAACCTAATCCTAGTACCCAATACTTGGTCAGCTGGACGAAAAACGCATTTCAGTGACCAGGTACGGTCTGTTCATTGGAAGCAACCAAACATTTATATGTATTTTCCTCCAGATAAGAAGAAAGAAAGCGCAATCTATTTTCCAAATTGCAGTAATACGATTGTCAGTCAAATAGAAAGGCATTCCAGTTATTGAGAACTGCTTTCTCTTTTTCTTTTTCTCTCTCTACCTGCCGGTACTGTTGTATTTGTAAACAGACATGGGGAAAGGGGGGGGGGGCTGAGGGGGGTTGGCCCCCCCATCAGGCTCTGATCTACCCCCCATCAGCCGGCCGCTACCCCCCATCAGGAATTTTTGGGAAGAATTTTGCATAGAAAATTATGATAAAAATATGCCTGGAATAGGCGTAAATGAGCTCAGAATAGCTAATTTTACCACTTTTTGGCTTACCACCCCCTCAACCACCCATCAGGCGCTCCTACCCCCCCCCCTCAGGAATTGAAAATTCTACCCCCCCCCCATCAGCCGAAATGCTAGCCCATGTCTGTTTGTAAATACCACAAATTTCCTTTGTGTGCAAAGTGTATGGTTACATATAGGGACGGGACCGTTTGACGATATATGTCATGTCTGGTTAATCCGGACAAGTTAGGGCCGGCCAATTTTGTCCGGATTAACGAATCAAAGCTAAAACACCGTTTTTCGGCTCGAACACCTTAATGGCAGATTTTTGTTAGTAGAATATCTGATTCTGCAGCTGTAGCTCTTGAAAAAGCCAAAAGTTTATTTCAGCTGATTATAGCTCCTAAAAGGCAGAAATAATCACATTCTGTCTGACTCTACGAAAAGCATTATTCAATTGAAAATCCACACCTGAATTAAAAAATTGCGCATACATCTTGTCCTAATTAACCAAATCCGGTTAACGAATCACTTAGGGACCCCCTAGTTGCCATACAAATTTCGAAGCTGGGTCCCCAAATCTTCTGTCCGGATGAACGAGTCATATAACGGGGGAAAATTGGGACTTGGCCTAATCTTGTCCGGAAGGCGCATATCCGGATTAACGACACATGACTTTATACGGAAGTTTTCGCTACAGTATTTTTGCTTGTTTGCTTAGATAAAGAAGATCTGCACTAATACAGTACACAGACATGGGCTAGCATTTCGGCTGATGGGGGGTAGAATTTTCAATTCCTGAGGGGGGCTGAGGGGGGTAGGAGCGCCTGATGGGGGGCTGAGGGGGGTAGGAGCGCCTGATGGGGGGCTGAGGGGGTGGTAAGCCAAAAAGTCCGATTTTTGGCAAAAATCAGGTTTTTTGGGCTTATTTTTCATTAAAATAAGTTAAAATTAGCTATTCTGAGCTCATTTACGCCTATTCCAGGCATATTTTTATCATAATTTTCTATACAAAATTCTTCCTAAAAATTCCTGATGGGGGTAGCGGCCGGCTGATGGGGGTAGATCAGAGCCTGATGGGGGCCAACCCCCCTCCCTCAGCCCCCCCCTTTGCCCATGTCTGACAGTACGTATGAATTGTATACATACAGATAACAATAAAACAACCTGCCACTTAATGCAATTGCAACTGAGGGCATGAAAAGTTAGTGCTCTTAAACACAACTACAACATTTATTCGTAAATACTGTACTTTATATTCAAATTGTTAACTTCAATTTGGATTCATTATTTATGTTAAACTATGGTTAATAATCATCTCCAATCGTTTTTATGTACATTAAGCTAATGGACATGAGCAGAAAAAAAGCCGGAAAGAATGAAAATCCAATCGCGTTTCGTAATACACAAAAATACACATTGCATTGCATTTCTCGTTTGTGTACGTGTTTTTGCCTGTTATCTCGTTTTACTGATAAAATCGCCATAAAGTCAATTTCTACCTATAAAATTCACTGACAGACTAAAAAATCCTACAACACCATTATCTATGACCACATTTAATCCACCATTTTTATGCATGTTGAAAGAAATTAACCTAAATTTTAGTGTTTTAGTCCATTCCTGTTTTTCCACATACAAAAAGTTCATTCAATAACTTGAAAACATTCTCAAATAATTTCCAAATTAGTGTTGGCTTTAATGGAACTTTTAATACTAAATTTAAAATAGAACTAAGCCCGCGTTAATCACATGTTATTAACAAGTTTTAACCGTGAACGTACCCCTGATGACTGTTGGTGATTCTGTCTTTGGGCATGTGTACAGAGACCACCGGTCCAGCCTGCACGAACAACTCCCATAATATTGCCTCCGACACCTTCTCGTCCAGACCACCCACGTAGACAGTGGCATCTAAAACACTCAACTATCTATCTTATAGCTCCTCAGTGGCCGGAAAATCGATAATTGGTCTGGCCGACGCATCAGTATAGAGGGCCTGCTTTCAAAATATAAAAAATTCCGGTAGAGACGCATCAGCAGTATAGGGTGCGTCGGCCAGACCAATTATCGATTTACCGGCCACTGAGGGACCTAGATTGTTCACTTTTACCTTATTCACTAACAAAACAACTACTAATTTCAGCACACTTTCTTTCGGAAGAAAGGAAAAACAAACAACAACCATCTCATCGTAAATTGTTTAACAAAAACTCGATTAACATAAATTTAAATTAATAAATAAAGACAAAAGAGTTTGTTGTCCGACCTTGGTTTCTATCGACCACTGGTCCGGCGGCCATTATTGGCGTAAATCACCACACCACTCTTCCTTTCCTTTCCGCTTGGACGCTTCTTTTTTATTTTCTAGCTGAGGTTGCCTTCACTGGGGAGATCACTCGAATTTCAAATTTTGAACACAGACGACTGAATGTGGT
>JASANB010000358.1:0-68792 GCA_030248155.1 Sabatieria punctata
GTCACACGTTTACATTTAGTCGCCCATTCCGTGCTCAACAGTTCATCCCAGTCAAAGCCATGCAACCACAACTGCTGTGTCAAAATTTTAGTAGGGATCAAAATGGGGCAAAAATAGACTCAAGGGGTCAAAAACTTAGCCGTCACTGAAACTAACTGTCGCTTTGACGCGACCTCACCAATTTCGGGTACCTCCAGCTTCAAAACATCCCGATCGGCGTCCCACAACATGCCGAGAAGCTTTACAACAGTGCCTGCGGCTCTATCCTCCTTAAAAAACAGCATGGTGGGGGTGGTAATAAATCGGCAGATTCGTCACCAAGTGCGCCTTAGGGATGCGTTGCGTAAACTTCAGGTTCTCGTACTCACCAAAGATCTGGTCATACTTATACAAAAGCTTGGGTTTTTGGCGCAGTTTTCACCACAACGTTTTCAATCGATTAAAGGCTAGCATAAAATTGGGTTGGGGAAATTTGCCGCACTTACGAAACGGGTAGGATACCTGGTATCTCTGTTGGTCCACTCTATAGTCCACAGTTTTGTTGAAATGCTCCTGAGCTCGCTGATCGTCCGACTTGCCGCTCGGATCACCCATCCCTACCATTTCCATCGCCCACCACACATCAGGTTTCATCTCATCTACTTCCGTAAAATCAGTTCCTTTTACTGATGCAAACATACATGTAGCAGCTGCTCTCTGCTGTTCATTACCACCTTTCTCATCCTCCAAACTGCCAGCCAAAAGATAGCCGAAAACAGACTTAGCCAACGACAAAGATTTAGTCAATTTAATGGCCGGCTCCATACAGAAAAATTGCAAAAATAATTCGTTACCAACCAACACGTCAATAGTAGCCAACTCGGACGGTGAGCGAATGGGATCGGCAAGTCGGTACGACTGGAGCTGGGACGCAATTGAGGGTGGCAGAGCTTTTCTTACCAAGGGTTGTGTAATGTATGGGCAAGTACTACCGAGCAAGGGCGTTACCGTACCATCTAAATGCTTTAAACCAAAACGCACCACCGAGGTCTGCTGCAAACGGGGTTCACAACCGAAGGAAGAAACTTGGTAATTATCGTGCCACAACGCCTTCAACTGCGCTTCCTGCGCCACTTTCTCACAGATAAATGTTTTCTGACTACCGCAATCCAACAAAAGTCTAACTGTAGTTTCCTTTTTACTCTCCAAATTCACCAATTTAGTGCATGCTGTGAACAAGAAAACCTGTCCATCCTGCTTCGACTGTCAGAACACATCAGTATTCGACGTATTCGGTTTTTGCGTCTGTTGAGGCCCTGGTTCGAACTCGGTTTATCGTATTTGGTTCTCAGAGGGAACACCCGACCGAACTTCGTGGGGCAGAGTGCTCTATTATGACTAACTTCTTTGCAGTGGGCACACCTCACGTTTCTACTGGGACATTCCCTAACTTTATGACCGGAATTAAAGCATCGAAAGCAAAACGTTATTTCTCTTCAGAAATTCGTGACGACTTTTCGCATCCTTATAAACTTCACACCGGTCTGAAAAATGACCGTACAAAACGAACACTTTCTATTAGCATCGACTCTGGCCGCTAAGGCAAATGCTAGTTGGTGGGTTGTTCCTCCTCAACCCAATCTAGACCTTTGGCTTTACCAACTCCATATTGGGCCGCAAATTGTGACGACAGTACTTCCTGTTCTAGAAAACGTCTCAACGCTGCTAACTGATCGCTCTCTTCACGACACTGGGCCGAAAATTCTTTCAGTAACCTATTAGGCAACTTATCTAACAAAAGTCTCTAGCAAATGGTCTTGACAATACAAATCCTGACCTAACTGCTCCAAATTGTACAAATGTTTTTCCAAGTTCATCTGAAAGTCTGCCAAATTCTCATTCTCGTGGCCACCCAGACTTTAAACAATTTAAGGCTCTGTAATACGCTCTCACTAAAGCTCTAGTGTTACCAAACTGCTGGGTCAAAATGTTAACTGCTTTGTTGTAAGACTCAGGGTTCTCAACCGTAATGCCTTCCAACAATTTCGCTGCTTTACCAACAACAGATTTCTGTAGATACCAAAACTTCTGAGAAGAGACAAAAGTGGGGTTGGAATGTATCAACTGATTAAACATAGCCCAGAAGGGGCGCCCACTCAACAAATTACCGGGAAAATTCGTTCAAACCGAATTTAGGTAAGAGTACAGACGAAAAGGAAATTTTAGGACCTGTCTCTCTAACTTCTCGTTCGTGCTTAGTAAAAGTAACCATAGCATTTCGAAGCAACTCCATCTGCTCATCATGCCTTTTTTGTGCGTCCTCCTGCTGTTTCGCCGTAATCTCCATCTGTTTTTGAAATAAGTTAACAAGCGCTGAAATATTTGGATCTACAGGGGAAGGGTTATCAGTGTTACCATTGCTAGAGACAAAATTTCTATTACCATTCGAAAAACAAGGGGGAGCCGACGTCAAGTTACCAGAATAAGCCATCGTCACAGTCGGTTCAGTTACTACAGTAGTGTACTGGGGTTGCGGACGCGCAGTTTGGGCTGACCAGCTCATATGAGTACCAGAAACGCCTTGCTGAAAACCACCATAAACTGGGATGGGGGTTCTGATTACTATGCAAAGGGGGAAAGGTACCAGCACTAGCTGCTCTACTTCTGCTGCTCATAGGGGGGCCTAGGTCTGTTGTCTACCCATCAACTGCTCTTCACCGAACTGATTCGTCTGAAACTGATTACCAAAACCGTTCGTCCCTAATTGCGCCACTAAGGGCTCCTGTCCATTAACTGAAACTATAGGTACTTGATTCTGACTAGATACCGTAACCGGTAACTGTTGCCTTCCCGTTGGAAGGACAAGTGCACATTCTGAGTCGCAGCCGACTCCTGTCTGGGAAACTGATTGGCAGCGTCCTGCCCTGCACTACAGCCTGCGGTTACAGCATTCTGCTCTACACCTACCGGACCTATTGCCACCCGTTGTTGACCCTGTACTCCATGTAAAACAGCACTCTGCCCTGAGTGTCCTGCTCTACATCACATGGCTACAGCTTTCTTCTCTACACCTACTGGACCTATTGGCAACCGTTGTTGACCCTGTCCTCCGTGTAAAACAACCTCTGCCCGGGTTGTCTGTTGGCGCCCTGATCAACAAAAAATCTATCTGCCTGAGCGGCGAAA
Organism: Sabatieria punctata; assembly: GCA_030248155.1. Classification (NCBI taxonomy): domain Eukaryota; kingdom Metazoa; phylum Nematoda; class Chromadorea; order Araeolaimida; family Comesomatidae; genus Sabatieria; species Sabatieria punctata. Next base: position 3,166 of record JASANB010000358.1, read on the forward strand.
TTCACGCCGAAAGTCTGAAGCTCTGCTACACTCAATTGCGCATCTACACCCCTTTGCCCTTCCTAAATCTACCAACAGAGACCTGGTACCTGCGTTACCTCCTCCCTGTCGGGTGGTCGGGGCCGTCTGCTAAGCCTGGGGGTTCGAACCTCGCCGAATGGATGGCCGGTGGTTCGGGCTGTCTGGTGGACTCCCATCTCAGTCGATTAGCCGTGTGGTCTAGGAAGGGGGATCAATCTCGTTGGGACCTGCAATCCGGGGAGGAACTACGAGCTGCTGCGTCCTGTAAGTTTGACGTATTAGTCACATCCAGATTTGCATTCAACAACCGATACTGTTCACGAAGCTGTTCAATGTTTTCAGTTAAAAGTCTAACTTCGCTTGCCAGAACATTCGTAGAGACCAGAAATTTACTAAACTTTTCACTTTCTTCACCGCTATGTTCAATATAAAAGGGCAGCTCGTTCTTAATGGTTTGAAAAGTACCTTTAGCCGAATTTCCGTTACGAGTCAACGTCTCAAAATACCGAGAAAATGTTCTTTGACCTAGAAGGGTTTGGTCTTTCAAAGCTCTCTGGGTACAACTCAAACAAAGCCTTATTTACGTCAGAAAAAATAATTTCTACCTGGGAGGCTTGTTTAAACAAGTAACCTTTACGTCTCTCGGCACGTTGGGTCGACCGGATGGGATGCTCGAAGGCCTGGGAACTATCTATGGAATTTGCCATTTCCAGCTCAATTGCACCATAAAGAAAGAGGACCGAGAACAAGGTATAGTGGTATTAGTGTAGTGTCAAACACGATCAAGAAAGAAACTTTATTCAATACGAGAACTCACTTAGTTACTCCGTGCGCGCACGTTCTAACGGGAGGGACTCTCAATTGTACACTGACAAAGCTACCCAATCTACTCCTAATGTTAATATCTGGGTCAGTCAAACTACTGCGCCACCGTACGGTGCGCTTGCAAAACCAATACTACACAAGCGCCACCTCGTGGCCAAACAGCGAAACTATACATTTACCAAAACTCGAACATTACGTTCGACACTCCCGGAACCAGGATAAACAGAAGAGCACGAATGAACGCCAAAAAATGAACAAACATAATAACCTAGTAACACAATAGAATTAGTAAGTAGTAACATAAAAATAACAGTCTAAGAGGTCGATTGTATCACAGCCTTATTCCATGATTCTCTAAGCGATCTGCGAGCTGCCTAAACTTTCGTTGCCGTCGTCAAAGTTTCAAAGTTAGTAATCAACTTAGTCACTAGCACCTTTCTAATCATAAGGTCTGTTTTAGTAAACAAAACAAATCAACCTGTCATAAAATCCACCAACCAGGGGTAAAAGCATGGAGAAATTTCGTTTTTTTACTGACAAACTCAATACCAAACTCGCTCACTGTTCATAAATTCAACATTGCAAAAATCAAAAATTCTCGCCAAAAATTCAAATTCCGCTTGCGTTATCCGAGATTATCAACAGAGAACGCCCCTCCGGGCGGAGAAACGGCAAAAGGCAGCAATAAATTACAGGCCTGGGCTGAGCAAATTCGGTGGTGGAGGCGGACGAAAGGTTCGCGCACTCTGTTGATGCAAAGGGCGTTGCGCAAATGACATGAACCCAGAAGCCGTCTTCTACCGCCGGGGCAGCCAAAGCAACACGAACCTCTGCAAACGTTAAGCTAATACGCCAGCGTGATTTAGCTTTTCACCTACCAGACAAGGGGGACCGTGCCACCACAGTACATTGTGCGCTTAGAGGGGCCATACAAATCGGGTTTGGTGGGTATATCTGCCGGGTTACACCAGCCCCTGGTGTGTGTCGAAATTCCAGTTGAACTGGATCCAAAATCTTTACCGCTCCCTATTTCTGAAACTCGATTTTCAACCCAAACCTGCTGTTTCTTTTTGGGAAAATTCCGGCTAAGGCACGCTGGGGGTCGAACAATAAATATCTTTGGTGGGGGGGGGGAATTTGAGCCAGCAAGAACTTAATCAACCGCACACCGAGCACCGTGCCCAACAGTTCCAACCTAGGAAGAGCAACGTGCTTCACAGGCGCTGACCTATTCTTGCAGAAAATCAGCTCAGCCCATCTAGAGTTCTGTTCACCTGAAAACACCAAGTAGCACACTGCACAATATACCTTAACACTGGCATCCGTAAAACAGTGGAGTTCTACCTCTGAAGAGGGGTCGTGCCTAACCAACGAGGAACAGAACAATCTGCCACCTGGTTAAAATGTTCAGTAACACGTTTACATTTAGTCGCCCATTCCGTGCTCAACAGCTCATCCCAGTCAAAGCCATGCAACCACAACTGCTGTGTCAAAATTCTAGCAGGGATCAAAATGGGGCAAAATAAACCTAAGGGGTCAAAAAACTTAGCCATCACTGAAACTAACTGTCGCTTTGACGCGACCTCACCAATTTCGGGTACCTCCAGCTTCAAAACATCCCGATCGGTGTCCCACAACATGCCGAGAAGTTTTACAACAGTGCCTGTGGCTCTATCCTCCTTTAAAAGCACAGTGGGGGGGGGAAAAAACATGGCCGCTTATTTCACAAGGGGTTCTCTGGGGAGGTGCTTCGGATACTTCTGGTTGTCGTACACACGCAACAGGTCTTGATATACCTATACCATCGTTGGTTTTTGTCGCGCTATGCCCCACACAATTTTTTCTATGGGAAAATAGCATAAATATGGGGGGGTTGGGGGCATTTCCCACACAGGGTTTTGATGCTAATGGTATATGAGCTACTAGCGAAAACTGTTCAGACAACTAAAACTGAATGCTCTGAATTAGTTCTATGCTCTGAATGCATTTCAGACGGATTCTTAGACTGATTTTCTCAAACGGTAATTTTTTTAAAGATTTTCTCGTTTTTTAAGTCTGTTTGGGCTCGATCCATTCCCGTACCGCATTGGGAAATCCTAGATCCGCGACTGGTAGTAGCATAAGGATTATGATTGTTTAAGAATATACTGTAAGATTCTGACAGAAAGACAGAAATTAAGTTATATTCACTATTGCAGTTTTTTATCATATGTTTTACTACAAATTCTGAAAATGTATAGGTTTGCTAATGTATATGTTAATATAATAAGTATGGTATAGCTATGGAAGCTAGGGAGCGGCGCGACCTTTCCTCTTTGGAGCGTGTCGCTTAACGTTCTAGTCTTGGGATATGCGTTGCTAGCGCGTGCTCTAATTTTTTGTTTACCTTTGGAGCGATTTGGTTTCATAATTATCTCTAATTTTTTGTTGTCCTTTGGGGCATTTTAAACAGGGGTCATTTATCTCTAGAAAGGTCAACTTATTTTTTTTTCAAAAACACTTTCTCTTCTAATTTCTTAACCTTTGGAATAATATTCAATAAGGTATGGTGGCAGAGGCAACTTGAGAAAATACGTATAGAACATATAGATAGACTACAGACAAAGCAACAAAGATAGACATACACATAGAGAAGGACTGAGAAATTCCGATAGACCAGACACAAAGAGCCAGTGGAGTCGACCGGTGGACAGTGGAGAAGTAAGTGAACTGACGGATACAGAACTGAGCAAGCAAGATAATGGAAAAGAAGAGGTGTTGAAAGGTGCAGGTAAAGGATAGGGTTTTAAAGGCCATTTTGACATTTCTGACTGGATTTTTACCCGACTTTTAGTCCTCAAAACCGTGTTTTGAGGCAAAAAAGGTCGCTGAAACCGCCTTTGGAAATAGTGCTGAAACCCTAAAACCGAAACCCTAAAACCGAATCGAATGCTATGATTGTTTTAGTAAGCGGATGTCGAGGTCATTTTTCTTTTTTTTCGTTTGTTTAATTTGTTATTCAAGGATCTCTGAATTAGGGATGCAAATGCAACAAACAGTTGAACTGGTAACACAGTTAATTTCGAGCGCAGTTGTAAATTGCAACTCATTGACGCATTTAGATATTTCCAGGCGTATTTTCTGATACATTTTTCGCATTTAGATACACTTCTTCCATATGCTCTCTGCATTTTGCCACATCTCTACTATCCTACTTCCTTTAGTCATGCCGACGTATTAACTCATCAATCCGCCAGTTTGGTTGTGGACGAAAGAGAAACTAGCGATTTTCTTTCAAACAGGAACTATTTGCAGCGCATTTCAGCTTCGTTACAAACTGTCGTTGTGCAATAACCTAATTCAATCGTAATGAACACTGACGACAGAATAGCTTTTATCAAGCTTTTAATTTCGAAAGATAGAACCACGCTAAACGCTATACACTACATACAGTACATCATACAGTACGTACATATTACTGCCAACCAAAACCACAACACTACCGGCTAAGTAAATACGGAAATCAAGAACAGCTGTCAAAAATGAACCAATACCGGTACTTAAGCAAACATAAATTCATGTACTGCCGGTAACTCATATCAAGTACGTATATTAGAGTACCCACTGACAGAATAAAATAAAGACACGGGAAATAAATCAAACACTTTTCTGCACACGAAAAAACAACATGTGACAGTTTTTTCTATCAAAACGCACATCTGCCAACTTATTAAAACGTTTAAAATTTCTAACATCCGTACACTGACACCATTCATTCGTACCCCGCAAAAGACAGCCGTAATACTGGCAGCCAACCCCATCAACCAAATAAATCACTGCCACAAGCCGACAAACGTATCCACAAATAACGTTATTGCTCTCACCAAAAAATTTCAGCCAACAATACCGCCGATCGTCTGGAACCTCCTTATTAAACAGTGGAATGCTTAATACAAAGTATTCAGACGAAGCATTAAAACTAATTTCATTATGTAAAATATGCTTACGCAACACGCCGTCATCACAAACGGGAGCAGATAGCGTTGGAGTTCATGCGTTAACTTTTTACACACGAATTACCCTGAACTTCTGCCTTTACACTCCAAATTTCATCCAATTCTGACAAAAATTAGAAAAGATACAGAAAAAGAAAATGTTTCCATTTTTCGGTGACCGCCTTTCACTATTGAAATTACCAAATTTGACTTTTTTTTAAATTTCTCGAGAATGAGTCAAGCCTAGTGCACCAAACTTTAACATATAAAATTCCCCGAATTTTGGCACCTATGGTCCAAATTTCAGCTAATTTGGTCAAAATTTGCGGAAATGGCAGTAAAAAGAAATGTGACCATTTTTTCGGTAACCGGCTTACACTATTGAAATTACAAAATTTCACTTTTTTGAAATTTCTCGGGTATGAGTCAAGCCTAGTGCACCAAACTTTAACACATAAAATTCTCCGAATTTTGGCACCTATGGTCCAAATTTCAGCCTATTTGGTCGCAATTTGCGGAACTGGCAGTAAAAAGAAATGTGATCATTTTTTGAGACACCCTGCACTATGTTACACACACTACCTGTGCAGTCGAAGGCAATCCTTTATCGTGCAGAAATCGAGCAAACGAACAAGACAGCTCGTTTCTTTCGGCTTTCATACTGTCAGAAGAGACAGAATTCATCTCTGACTCGTTGAGTAGCACTCCACAGTAGTCACACTGGCAAGACCAAAACCCTTCATACTTGATCGAAGTACTCCATCTTTTGTCGAAAGTAGCCCAAAACTCCTCCTAAAAGTAACTTAATTTAAGAAATAAAATTACACACGAATAATAATGTACGCAACTATATACTACTACCTACTAGAGACTGGGCAAAGGGGATGGGGCTCTTCAGCCAGCCCATCTGTACAGTCGTACTAGCCGGCAGAACTTTCTCTGAAAACAACCACCGGATCTACGTACAGTACGTACTAGCCGGCAGCAAGTTGTCTACTGAAAACAACCAGCCGGCATCTACTACAGTACGTACTACCGAAATTTATGAAAACAAACATAATAGTGTTACTACCTCATTATTTAGTGAAATAATTGGACACTTTTGGGATCAGTACAGATATTATAGTAAACAAATATATGTGTAAAGCGACTGGCGGATTTTGGATAATGGGAGGTGTCGAGCAGTCAGACAAAGTGTACAGAGGCGCGCTCCGCCGAGTAAATCTTGTACGTTTTCTGACACATTTGCACGTAATGAGCTTTTCGATGAATTATATACCAGAGTTCGATCAGAGTCGGCTCGGGGGTTTGCCCCTCAAGCCACCCCGGGATGTGGACCCCCACCGGAGACGATTTTCCACCCTTCTGATCTTTCTGGAATTTTGATTTTCGATACTTCGACAATTCCATCCCTCCACCCTTTACTGTTTTCACCACTTTTTGTCGATTTTCAGCCAAAAAATTGCGATTTTTTCATTTTTTAACGTTTCTTGGTGCCCAAACCCCCTTCCAAAATTTGCGCTCAGATCCCCCCGCCGGTGCCAGATCCCCCAATCCGTTTTGGCGGATGACCTGTTCTGTTACATAAATCGCCATCCGTTCGAAAGGGAACACAACAGTTCTTGCACAAACGCAGAAGCAAACACAGTCCAAGAAAAATTGCTCATTCTGAATACAGACTCCTTGACAGCACGCTCCAGCCAAGTAAAGTCAAAGTCCGCCACCAAATACGTCTTCAAACGATCGAGCCAGACGCCTTCTAGCCAGTAACGGGCAGCAGGCTTGTCCTCTTCAACGCATAAATCAATTCCGTCAGCAAATATTCCAGTTTGCTTCAAGATGTCCCAGACGAACTCGTCACTGCGAACAGCAATCAAGACCACAACATCCGGTTTGCGCAAAGCCTTGCTCAGAGCAAACCTCAGAACACGCGAACATTCTCGACCTGAATATCCGTATTTCATAAATAACAAATTATACTTCAACATAAATATACTGTACTTACAATGCACATCTTGACAGCCACCACAATGATCCGTAATCAACAGCACTTTGCTGGAACCGTCTTGGCTAAAACCAATATTCCATAGTCATGTTATACCATCGAACTAATAAAAAATTACAGAGAAGAAGAAATGTCTGCGAAGTCAGCAGCCATTCGAACACCACCTACTCCAGTGGCAACATGTCGAGAAACATTGAACATAGCGCTGGTCAATGACAGAGAACTTCCAATCGAACTCTTAGCACTATGCAATATACGTTCGCAGTCAAGATTGACCGGCATATGCATAACCAGCACCTAAATATTAAAATTACGTACAACCATGGTGCCTACGATAGGGTACCATATAAGGTACTCGTGCCTTATAACCATACGTATCTGCTCCATACATGAGCCGAAAAAATCCGGAGACTTCAGGGGGTCCCGAAAAAAGGCAAAAAACGCCTATTTTGCCTTAAATAAGCGAAAATTCCTCCCGCAAGGGGAGGGGCGTACAATCTCTCTCCTTCGTTAGATAGAGGTACCTTAACGGTTCCTTAATCTGAACCAGATTCATCGGATTCGTACACTAACCGTTTCCTTCGTCAGGTTTGTTAATTAATGAGTACTATGGAATACACCACGTGATACCACACAGAAACCGCACATGGAGGTACTATACACAATACTGTACGTATGCCGTATTGCCTTACTACAGGGTGTTTCAAAAAATGATCACATTTCTTTTGACTGCCATTTTCCGCAAATTTCGACCAAATAGGCTGAAATTTGGACTATATGTGCCAAAATTCGGGGAATTTTATGTGTTAAAGTTTGGTGCACTAGGCTTGACTCAATCCCGAGAAATTTCAAAAAAAGTGAAATTTGTTAAATTCAATAGTGAAAGCCGGTCACCGAAAAATGGAAGCATTTCCTTTTCCTGTATCTTTTCTAATCTTTGTCGGAATTGGATGAAATTTGGAGTGTACAATGTATACGCAGAAGTTCAGGGTAATTCATGTGTAAAAAGTTGACGCATGAACTCCAACGCTACCGTTAGAGTTTAGGCGATAATGTAATGTAACGTTTTTTCGGTGACCGGCTTTCGCTATTAAAATTACCAAATTTCAACTTTTTTGAAATTTCTCGAGAATCAGTCAAGCCTAGTGCACCAAACTTTAACACATAAAATTCCCCGAATTTTGGCACATATAGTCCAAATTTCAGCCTATTTGGTCAAACTATGCGGAAATGGCAGTAAAAAGAAATGTGATCATTTTTTGAGACACCCTGTAGTATCTTACATGGCGTTAAGCGCCCAACTGTATGCCGAATCCCTACAAAAGAATCATCGAAAAACGCACCCTAGGACAATTCCTCATCCGTTCAGGAGAATGAACCAAATTTTTCAGTCGGCGACACAACCAGTCAACAGCAAATTCGTAGCCAACCAACGTCCCTTCAATCTAAAGCAAGCTTTTCTCAATAGCATTAATCAATAAAATCAAAATAACGTAAATACCTTTGTAAAATCAGAATACATTTGCGAAAACTCCTCTCCGTCCTTAAACTGCAACTGCTCTTTCCGTCGCACACGCTTCATACGACAGCGCTTCAGCTGATGCGTGTATTCCGTACTACGACGCTTCGCATGTGACCTCTGACCCCAGAAGATTGTCTTCTTTAAATCCGACTTGAAGTTACCGCCGACACGACCAGCACCAGACTCTAAAACAAACCATCCCATCAACTGTCTATAACATTGCGCGTTTTCCTGTTACGTACGTACAGTATATCGATAAACCTGTTCGATAAATCTATAAATTTAAAATCCAGTGAAATTTACCAAAGCTACGCCACTTGACCGTACATACATCAACAATACCTTCCAAAATGGTCAGCACCCCCTGAAATGTAAATAGGTTCTATCCCAGCTAGAAAACTCTATTAGTAAATAATACAAAAAAGCGAACAATGACATGTTCATAGCTCTTCCCCATCTAGAAAGCTGCATAATTAAAAAAACACTAGTATAACTCACATACGTAGCGTTTTCTGCCATCTAAAAACCTTTAGTGTTCAGGGGAACTTGCCCACACTACACTTAAGCCAAAAATCCACGTTGCGGACCCTTCCAAAGACCACTCTTCGGACCTCTAAAAAATTTCTCCCATCTAAAAATGCACTAAAACTAAAGCAGTAAAATACGTACATAGTGTGCAGTCAAATGTACGTATAGGTTTTTGTCCCGGCCATATATGTACATGTAGCTGGGTTTTCGGCAAGGGGGAGGAATTTTTCTGATCCAAAATAGGGTTTCAGGACTATACCCAAAGGGGGTTTCAACGACCTTTTTTCGCTGTCCAAAAGCGGGTTTCCGAGGACTAAAAATCGGGTAAAAATCCTGTCAGAAGTGCAAAAATGCCATTTAAAACCCTATTTACTATTTTAAAATGTGCAGAAAATCCTACTTTTTATTAAGAACGTGCAAAAAAACATGTTTTTGCTTTAAAACCTGCAAAAAAAGCTCTCTTTTATTCGACACAATCAGCCCGGCCCAACCACAAAAATTGCGTTTCTACGTTCTAGACGCGCTCCGCCTGGCCGGACCAAACCGAGTCTGCAATAACCCTTACCGCCAGACCGTGTACCAATTGGTGCACCCGACAATTTTTCATCACGCATTTGCTGCTAGGTTCAAGCTGTCGCGCAGTGGATACAGGCTTTATGTTATTGTGAGAGCGTTGAGACCAAGCGGCCAGCATCGGCTAAGGCATTTTATCGGAGTGAGTAATCGGAGACCGATAAACAGATCTTAAGAACATGTGGCTAGCTAGATAAAGGAACGGCCGGCGGCCCATGTGCTGAAACAAACGACGCACCCGCGAATGCATACCCTATAGGACGTCACATAACGTCACTTATCGTATAAGGCTGTTAAAACGCAACAGTACCAAACAGTATTTATCTTCAACTCAATCAAAAACAGTTCCTTTGTCAAACTGAGTGCATCAAAATTTCCTAATCTCTTCTAACATTTCAAAATTTGTCATTAGTTTATGCGTTATTTTCAGTCATGCGCCATATCATGTCATACCATCGCGCTTTAATAACAGCCTCCCACCACGCAACGTAAACATCTCGCAAACGGAAAATGGCTGCCTATAGCAAAAAAATCGACCAATCACCAGTAAGCGATTTAGGCTCCAACATGATAAACTCCGCCTTCAACCAATCAGTGGCGACCGAGAATCTCTCTCCATTTTAGCTCCGCCCTACTTCTGAACGGGGCAACAGTTCCTGACCTCAAATGAAAATAATTTTTTACGATATTTCACAACAATAAAGATCAAAACAGGGCCCGTACAATAGGCCCTTCACAGATCAGAAAATTTGCTAGATCGGAAGATTTTCATCAATGGCTTCTCTCCAAATCCCGCCTTTTTTCTAAATCTTATATAGCCAGCGAGCCCGCGCGGCTCGCTCCACTCATTCTATTCGGCGCAATAATCGATTTGGCGCTAACGGAAAGGCCTGCCGCGCGGCCGCGCTAGCAAGATTGTTAATTAGAATGCTTTTTCGTGTTGGTAAACATTGTCCTTGTACGTACACTCTAATAGACTTGCATGAGCCAGGCCTGAGATTCTGTCGTCGAGCCAGGTTGTTTAGCAGTATGTGTCTCTGTCAATATTGTTTTGGATCTCCTTGGATCCGTGAAATCTGTATTCAACTGGATTTTACTACATCCTCAGCATGCCTTAGTGCTATTCCTGAAGTAGAAAGAAGCGCGCAGTTCTGAAACTTTGTGTCATAGATTACTCCAAAACGGAAAGAGGTTTGCAATCTTGAGGTTTTCTGTCAGCTTTCTCAACTCTTTCTACTCAAGTAAATACGGAAAGCCAACAGCAAAAAAATACAATGCATTAGAATTGGAACGTCTACAGAAAATACCGTACGCACTGAATTTCGCATATTTTCTTGTTTATGAGGGGACGCTCTAATCTGAGATCTTCATTGTTTGTTTAGTGTAATTGCATGCAGTACGTAGGTAGATGTGTCCCGCCAAAGAGATCGAAGACAAGTGGGCGTTTGTGCCGATCGGGGCGCCGTTTCCGGACGATCCGTTGCGCGTGGCCGGTCACCAGAACATGTACGTGGCACTGTGGTACAAGTATGGCAAGCCGGTGCATGGCAGGGCCTGGAACAACAACGGTGTGGTGGAGTGCAGTTTCCCCTACAACGGCAAGGAGCTGACTGGCAAGCGCGATTTGGGCGGTGACATACAAATTCTCACATACAAGGGTGTGCCTTACGAGACCTATCCGATCCTGGGCTACTGGTACGACTGGGTCAAGTACAGAAACAGTCGTGCTGACCATCTCCAACTGGTGCGGTGTGGCCAGTGCACTCCGGCCATTCTTCCCGACAGCAGCGGCAATCATCTGGTCGGCAACTACGACATGTCCACTGACCAAGTCTCCGTTTCTTTCGGCGGCAAAGCTGTGGCCAAAAGCGGCGGCAATGAGGACTTGCTTGTGCTGTGTCGCAATTTCAATGCACCGATACCGCCGGGGCCCGATCCTCCCAAGATCACAGAAGACCAATGGCGAGACTGTAAAGAAGGCGACGTGTTCCCCCCAGCTGCTGTTCTGGCTATGGGCAGACCGGTGAACACAGATTCAGGACCGGCGCAGCAGTACGTGGCGCTGTGGTACAAGCACGGAGAGCCTGTGATGGGACGAGTGATCAACAACAACGGACGGATCGCAGCCAGTTTCGCGGCGTTCGGTAACGAGCACTCCACCGGCATCGGTTCGATGCAGGTGCTGGTCAATCTGCCTCCGGAGCTGGCCGGGTTCGAGTACAGTTGGCAGCCGTTCAGTGCAGCCACAGGCAATGTGGGCGGCTGGTACCCTGTGAAGGTGGGCGAGGTGGCGCCGTGCGTCATCAAGACAGCCAATGGACACGAACGACTGGGCCGCGTCTTTCTGCACCAAGAGAAGGCCACCACTGGCTACGGTGGAAAGGAAGAAGTCTACACTGGAGGTGCTGTGCGCCAATTTTCTGTTCTCTGTCGCAAACCCTGACTACACTACTGATTACTTTTTGTTTTCTTTGTATTTGTTGCTTTTGACTGATAAAGTGTACTGGGCAACATCGTACAAAAGCCTTCATACGTACGTACATTTGCATGAGTTGGTTTCGGAGCTGTGCAATACGCGTGAGATTGCCTGTTTCTGGTGCACTAAGTAAGGAATTTATCTTGTAACCGTAGTGAAAGAGACCAATTGCATTGCGTTACGTACGTATGTCGCTGATAATCTCTGAAAGTAAGTAGTACTCCCCCGATTCGGTTCAAATAGAGAAGGGAGATCAACTAATCAGTTTATTATCACCTTAATTGTATATCATATAGCTCTGCGGACATAAATATAAATTCATATAGCCAATTAATCATAGTCAAATAGAGATTTCGTCAGAATCAGAGCTAGCCGAGTTTTCCGATCTGTCCATGGCGCCGTTACTTTTTATCCGCTGAGAGCAATGGAGTTTAGTAGATTCTGCTGGCTGTGGCGTTGGACTGCACTCTTCCGATGGCCACTTCCCTGCCGAATCACAATTTGGCGCTGTAGATTCTGCGAGGGGTGACAGAGACGTCGAACTGTTTACTAGATTAGGTAAATATTGCGGCGACTTTGACTTTACGTTACAGACTTTAGATTGCCCCTAAAGAAACTTCGATGTTGCACGGCAACCGAAAAAACAACTGTAACTAACCAGTTTTTTGCGAAGCGTTAGGAAAACCAGTAAACTGCAAATAGTTAGTACGACGCCAACCACAACAGACGCCAGTACAATGAGAGTCAAGGTCCAGTCGGTCAACTCCATCAGTAGTTTAGTCATTAATACGCAAGAACAACACACATCATCAGTATAGGCAAAACATTAAGATACAATACAATTGAGTTGCATGACGGCAAACGTTAATAAATCCTTGATGCAGCAGAAAATCACTTTTTCACATAAGTTCGAGTAAGCAAAGCCAAGAATGCCGTAAACCTAATAGCAACCACCATTACTATCATGATGATAATGTCGAAGAGAAAGACGTTCTGAAAAAAGTTACTCTCGCTGAATTTATAATTTGTTAAAGTGCGTAACTTACAGTATCGAAGTTGAGCATGTTCAGTACTTCTTGTCCACTATCCGGGCAAGTGTTATTTTCACACCCTGCAAAAACCTACTGTATGTACAATAAACAGATTAAACATATAAACTATTAGTCATTGGGACGGGGCCAAGGGCAAACGGAAAAACGGAAACATCCGGAACGAAACAGAAATTGTAGATGTCGAAATGACAAACGTTTGATGCATCCATGCAAAACTTTAGGTGAACGCGACGCAACCTGCTCTATTGTTTGCGTTGCCAAAATCACCTGGAATATAGTCGACATGTTGCCACTGATTTATGGAGACCGCTTCATAGCTATATCGGAAGTAGGAAATGTACTTGATCCAGACAAAGTAAACAGGGATAGAACTAAAGAGTAGACAATGTTTTATAGTAGCTGGTAGCAAAGTTCAATGGTACCCCTGATTAATAAAGAAGCCTCCGAAAAGCATCAATGGTATGACGATGACCGGAGTAACCGACAGCGCTATGTTAATATTGGCTGTCATGCAACTAACCATGTAACCGATTGATATTGCTACATTCGCGGTCAGAATACAAATGGCAGCACAGATGAAAAAGACTCCTGCGTCCGCGAACAGACCTGAAATGTTGACTACTGAAACAAACCAACCGACGATTGGCAAGATTCTTTCAAACCTGCCATCCAGTAGAGAATCGTACAAAAAAGAAACGGCAGTATGACATACTGGGGCGTCTAAAATAATTAGCTCGACATCACCTTCATTTGAAACGGTAACTCTAATTTTTTAGGATTCAGTTAGTTCAAGTCCGCAGTGTTCTATACCTGCAAACTGAGATGTTCTTTGACAGAGAGCGTTCCCATGAATAAATCGTCCTGTTGCACATAGGCAGACACTTTTCGCAGTCGATTGGCATCCGCGGGTTCATTGTTGACGTTGACTTGTCCTCGCACTGCCAACGGACCCAGATTACGCTGCGTCAACACGTTGAGCAGCGTTGTTTTGCCAGCTCCACTAGAACCAGTCTTTAATAGACTAGAAGCTCAATGAAGATCAAGATTCCACCTTCCTCCAAGTATTGCTAAAAGTTGGCCTGGTTCTGCACCTCCGTACACTGAAAATAATCACTGGTCATTGAACAAAAAGTCTGCGTGTGCTGCTGTTAAGATAATTTCGAAGGTTAACGGTTCGAACGAGCACTTGCTAGATAAGTGATAGGTTGGTGTTTATCAGTTGGAGGCAACGCGACTGACCTTCCCTGAGTATCTGCCGTCGTTGGGAAGTGTATTTCTGCTTTCTGGTGAATTGCGTGTGTGCATGAACACAGTTTTAGCGCTCTGTTTTTAGGGTTGATGAGGCGCCGCATACGTTTGACGCGGAGAGCGGCAACGTAAAGTTTCAGTTGGAGCACAAGTTCAGAGTGTCTCAGTTCAGCAACTACTCGTTCGATCAGTGCTACAACTCGCCACTGGCAGCTGTCAAGTTTGGCGACAAGGTGCTTCACTTTCGATTGCAGCTGCAGCCGTACGGCGGTCGATCTCGGGACACAGACAACATGAACAGTGTAGGGGTGCGTGTCAACTACTGCCACGGTGCCATCGACCGAATCAAAGCGAAGGCTCACGTCTACTTGGCGGGGGCTGCTTGTCGCACGCTGCTTGACAGTGGAGACACCTGGCATACCGTCTGCGTGGGCCACACCATCGACTACCATTCTGTGCTGGTGCGCCATGCCAACTCCAAGACAGACGAGACTGTGCGTGCACTGGCCAACAACGGACTGCTCTGCCACAACAATTGCATGCTGCACGTGGTGGTGAGTGACAGGCACACAATTAGTGCAGAGCTGATCTTTCTCTAGGCGCAAATCACCGTTCCCTCCGATTACTTTGGTCCCTTGCAGCTGGAAGGTGAAAAGGACTCTAGCGAAGACGCACGGCCCAGTACGCAGGAAGAGGCGGCGACCGAACAGAACGAGTCAGGCTCTGATACAGCGGACCAGCGATTCGTTATACTTTGATTCCTCTTCTCTTACTACTATTTTCTCGTTTGTTTGTTTGTTTCTTTCTATTGTTAATTAGAATGCTTTTTCGTGTTGGTAAACATTGTCGTTGTACATACACTCTAATAAACTTGCATGAGCCAGGCCTGAGATTCTGTCGTCGAGCCAGGTTGTTTAGCAGTATGTGTCTCCGTCAATATTTTTTTGGATCTCCTTGGATCCGTGAAATCTGTATTCAACTGGATTTTACTACATCCTCAGCATGCCTTAGTGCTATTCCTGATGTAGAAAGGAGCGCGCAGGTCTGAAACTTTGTGTCATAGATTACTCCAAAACGGAAAGAGGTTTGCAATCTGTTTTCAGTCAGCTTTCTCAACTCTTTCTCCTCAAGTAAATACGGAAAGCCAACAGCAAAAAATACAATGCATTAGAATTGGAACGTCTACAGAAAATACCGTACGCACTGAATTTCGCATATTTTCTTGTTTATGAGGGGACGCTCTAATCTGAGATCTTCATTGTTTGTTTAGTGTAATTGCATACAGTACGTAGGTAGATGTGTCCCGCCAAAGAGATCGAAGACAAGTGGGCGTTTGTGCCGATCGGGGCGCCGTTTCCGGACGATCCGTTGCGCGTGGCCGGTCACCAGAACATGTACGTGGCACTGTGGTACAAGTATGGCAAGCCGGTGCATGGCAGGGCCTGGAACAACAACGGTGTGGTGGAGTGCAGTTTCCCCTACAACGGCAAGGAGCTGACTGGCAAGCGCGATTTGGGCGGTGACATACAAATTCTCACATACAAGGGTGTGCCTTACGAGACCTATCCGATCCTGGGCTACTGGTACGACTGGGTCAAGTACAGAAACAGTCGTGCTGACCATCTCCAACTGGTGCGGTGTGGCCAGTGCACTCCGGCCATTCTTCCCGACAGCAGCGGCAATCATCTGGTCGGCAACTACGACATGTCCACTGACCAAGTCTCCGTTTCTTTCGGCGGCAAAGCTGTGGCCAAAAGCGGCGGCAATGAGGACTTGCTTGTGCTGTGTCGCAATTTCAATGCACCGATACCGCCGGGGCCCGATCCTCCCAAGATCACAGAAGACCAATGGCGAGACTGTAAAGAAGGCGACGTGTTCCCCCCAGCTGCTGTTCTGGCTCTGGGCAGACCGGTGAACACAGATTCAGGACCGGCGCAGCAGTACGTGGCGCTGTGGTACAAGCACGGAGAGCCTGTGATGGGACGAGTGATCAACAACAACGGACGGATCGCAGCCAGTTTCGCGGCGTTCGGTAACGAGCACTCGACCGGCATCGGTTCGATGCAGGTGCTGGTCAATCTGCCTCCGGAGCTGGCCGGGTTCGAGTACAGTTGGCAGCCGTTCAGTGCAGCCACAGGCAATGTGGGCGGCTGGTACCCTGTGAAGGTGGGCGAGGTGGCGCCGTGCGTAATCAAGACAGCCAATGGACACGAACGACTGGGCCGCGTCTTTCTGCACCAAGAGAAGGCCACCACTGGCTACGGTGGAAAGGAAGAAGTCTACACTGGAGGTGCTGTGCGCCAATTTTCTGTTCTCTGTCGCAAACCCTGACTACACTACTGATTACTTTTTGTTTTCTTTGTATTTGTTGCTTTTGACTGATAAAGTGTACTGGGCAACATCGTACAAAAGCCTTCATACGTACGTACATTTGCATGAGTTGGTTTCGGAGCTGTGCAATACGCGTGAGATTGCCTGTTTCTGGTGCACTAAGTAAAGAATTTATCTTGTAACCGTAGTGAAAGAGACCAATTGCATTGCGTTACGTACGTATTTCGCTGATAATCTCTGAAAGTAAGTAGTACTCCCCCGATTCGGTTCAAATAGAGAAGGGAGATCAACTAATCAGTTTATTATCACCTTAATTGTATATTATATAGCTCTGCGGACATAAATATAAATTCATATAGCCAATTAATCATAGTCAAATAGAGATTTCGTCAGAATCAGAGCTAGCCGAGTTTTCCGATCTGTCCATGGCGCCGTTACTTTTTATCCGCTGAGAGCAATGGAGTTTAGTAGATTCTGCTGGCTGTGGCGTTGGACTGCACTCTTCCGATGGCCACTTCCCTGCCGAATCACAATTTTGCGCTGTAGATTCTGCGAGGGGTGACAGAGACGTCGAACTGTTTACTAGATTAGGTAAATATTGCGGCGACTTTGACTTTACGTTACAGACTTTAGATTGCCCCTAAAGAAACTTCGATGTTGCACGGCAACCGAAAAAACAACTGTAACTAACCAGTTTTTTGCGAAGCGTTAGGAAAACCAGTAAACTGCAAATAGTTAGTATGACGCCAACCACAACAGACGCCAGTACAATGAGAGTCAAGGTCCAGTCGGTCAACTCCATCAGTAGTTTAGTCATTAATACGCAAGAACAACACACATCATCAGTATAGGCAAAACATTAAGATACAATACAATTGAGTTGCATGACGGCAAACGTTAATAAATCCTTGATGCAGCAGAAAATCACTTTTTCACATAAGTTCGAGTAAGCAAAGCCAAGAATGCCGTAAACCTAATAGCAACCACCATTACTATCATGATGATAATGTCGAAGAGAAAGACGTTCTGAAAAAAGTTACTCTCGCTGAATTTATAATTTGTTAAAGTGCGTAACTTACAGTATCGAAGTTGAGCATGTTCAGTACTTCTTGTCCACTATCCGGGCAAGTGTTATTTTCACACCCTGCAAAAACCTACTGTATGTACAATAAACAGATTAAACATATAAACTATTAGTCATTGGGACGGGGCCAAGGGCAAACGGAAAAACGGAAACATCCGGAACGAAACAGAAATTGTAGATGTCGAAATGACAAACGTTTGATGCATCCATGCAAAACTTTAGGTGAACGCGACGCAACCTGCTCTATTGTTTGCGTTGCCAAAATCACCTGGAATATAGTCAACATGTTGCCACTGATTTATGGAGACCGCTTCATAGCTATATCGGAAGTAGGAAATGTACTTGATCCAGACAAAGTAAACAGGGATAGAACTAAAGAATAGACATTGTTTTATAGTAGCTGGTAGCAAAGTCCAATGGTACCCCTGATTAATAAAGAAGCCTCCGAAAAGCATCAATGGTATGACGATGACCGGAGTAACCGAGAGCGCTATGTTAATATTGGCTGTCATGCAACTAACCATGTAACCGATTGATATTGCTACATTCGCGGTCAGAATACAAATGGCAGCACAGATGAAAAAGACTCCTGCGTCCGCGAACAGACCTGAAATGTTGACTACTGAAACAAACCGACGATTGGCAAGATTCTTTCAAACCTGCCATCCAGTACAGAATCGTACAAAAAAGAAACGGCAGTATGACATACTGGGGCGTCTAAAATAATTAGCTCGACATCACCTTCATTTGAAACGGTAACTGACCTCTGCAACTATTTTGGCCAGAAAATAGGCATCCACTCTGTAAAGCCCGCTCAAGTGTTCGCGCATAAAAATAGGTATTTCCATGCAGAAAACCTGAAGGCCGTTAATTTTCATCCGGCTCTCTCGCACAGTCGACTTACATACATCGACTACAGCAAACATGAACATGAAAGTCATATTAGCCACTAGCTGGAACAGCACTCCATTCACGTTCATTATGGTGCCGCCACTGAGTTGAGTTTGCAGGAAAATCAGGCCTGTTAAAAAGGCTATTACCTGAAATTAAACAACACTGACTGCACTGTGCAATCGACTAAGACAATACGCACGATAGTTTGAGAGAGTCGGACTCGGAGCAGCACCGGTTCTCGTATGTTTGCCATCATAGCCCGCCAAAATAAACCACCGAACTGCATGAACCAAGAGGCATTGTAGCTGGAATCAAACATTCCTTGATCAGAACTGTTATTACTTTATCAATCAGTCACACGTGTGCAGCAATGCTTTGGAAGTGGTACCGGTGACGCACAGTACGTATGTATGCATATGCGTCCTAGCCGTGGAGGAAGCCCACACCTTGCGCAGCCTTTGGTTGCCTCCGCGCCTCTTCTCGCCCAGCCGGCCGAGCGGAGGAAAGAAACCAAAAAGCGGCATTATATTGGAAACTATTTCACTAGCGCAGCGTAATTTATTAAATGGCAAAAATAAGCTGAAAAATTAGATCTCTGACGAAGCAAAGTAAAAAAGTTAGTGAAAAGCCCCAAAATTTACTTTTAATTTAATTATAGTTTACTCCATTGACCATTCGAACTGTGGTAGTTTTGGCTCTTGCAAGCTACTTGATGTGATTCTGTGTATTTTCAGTCTGCCTATTTTGGCCGCAGTATATGTGCTGTTCTCACTGTTGAAAACCCTAAGCAGCAGATGGATACAACTAATAATTTGGTTTTGAAACTTTAGGCTATTTCTGGGATGTGCTTGACCTTTGTTAACCAAACTAAAATAAGGAATTTGAAATGCAATTCCAGGCGTTTTGGAGCTTTTAAAATTTTGGACTCCTCCCTCTTCCTTTCCTAATCGAGGACACCCGGCGGATCAGTCTAAGCACTAATCCGGGCCGCAGTAGTGGTTACCTCAGCGGCTAGACACGGCGGTAACAAAAGGCTCCTCGAGATCTGGGTTACCTCCGCGGTTACTACGACATATGCACCTGAGGCCTCGTTGCAAGTTATTCTATGTAGAGTATAAATACCTTATAAATACAAGCAATTAATGCTACATAAAGTGTTGGATGGCCATTAATAAGATATAGTGAGAAGCACCTTTTGTAGGGCCGGTCTCGTTCATTTCTGCTGCTCCAAGAACTACTCTCCCACTTCTGAGTAGCCAACTGACCAACTAGTTGACCTTGGTTGCTGTTTTCGTAGGCAGCGCAAATTTTCTGTAACCGTTTAGATAACGAAAAACGGACATATAATAAGTAACACTGTATTACTTTTATTCTTTTCTTGCATTCTTTTTCCTGTCTGGGTACCATAGCTAAAGTTCGAATGTAATGATCGCCTGGATTGAAATTTTCAGGACACGGATAACCAACTCTATAAAGAATCAGTTTCAATTGTAGACATACGTACCGGTTCAAACTTTTCAAATAACTCCACAGCTATCTTTGACGGACCCAAATACGCAATTCTGCCTGCGGCCATCAGGCAAATTCTTAAAGAAAAACAGAAAACGGTAAGTGACTGGTCTTCGCTCAAGCATTCGTACCGGTCGAACATGGCAAACACTTGCGAAGAGGGTTGATGAATTGTACAGATAATTGTTTTTCCTTTTGTCGTCATTTCTTTAAGGACCGCAACAACTTGTTGTGCCATGAACGAGTCCAATCCTGACGTCGGCTCATCAGCGAATAACAACGGCGGATTGGTAAGAATCTGTTGGAGAAAGTCTTGAAAAGCCTATTTACGGTTTGACTGCAGTCTCACTCTAAACCCTACTATTTTTGGGTCCAGGTGCATTGTATCAAACAAAATCCGGCTGGGGAATGTCCCAATGAATAAAAATTTAAACCCTCTTTTCCCTCAACTACTGTGTATCCCTGCAGTGTGTGACCAATAATGTAAATTAAGTAAATGAAACCTCAGAAGCAAAAGCCAAACGCTTTCTCTCTCCTCCTGAAATGCCTTTAATTCGGTTTGGAGTGCCAATCAGCGTGTCTTGACATTTTCTCAGTCCGAGTTCCGTTATAACCTCTTCGACCCTGTTCCGTCGCTCTTTCTTGGTGTAATCACCACCCATACGAAGCAATGCCTGAAACAATAAACGTTCGTTTCTCCGTGCTCGTTGTCGTGGAGGCCACGATATTCTCTGTCATGATGGCCACATTCGTACTGCTCAACTCCTATTTCCGTCTCACAAGTTGCTCTATCGGCCGCTCAGTTTATTAAACATTTACATAAATGGCGAAGAAATATTCGTAAAAACAGTTCATCAGGCTGAAACTAACTATTGATGAATTTTGCGGTTTGTTGGAAAGAAGTAGCCATTGAAGCTGGGGGCCGTCCATAAACTATGACGTTCAAGAACTCAAAATTTTGGACCCCCACCCCCTCCCGACCCGAGGAGTAAAATTTGTTAAAGGAGAGACAACTGTGACCATTGTTAATACGGTAACACAGTTTTAAATCAGTTATCAGCCGTCGTTTTTCTAATACTGGGACTTCAAATCCACTAATCCGCTGCAGCTGAAAGATTACTCATAAGTATGTATTAGTATTCCAATTCACAGCTCTCTGGACCTAAGTTTCGATTTTGAGGTCTGAATACCCAGACTCGATCGATTCAGAGACTGACTCTTGAAGTTATCAGTTTTAGTTTTAGTGCATGCATGCATTTGTTTTTCGCTTCTTGGCGGTTTTTTCTTTTATATACGCTCTACATACGACCACAGTTCGATCCACTCTAATTTTTTAGGATTTAGTTAGTTCAAGTCCGCAGTACCTGCAAACTGAGATGTTCTTTGACAGAGAGCGTTCCCATGAATAAATCGTCCTGTTGCACATAGGCAGACACTTTTCGCAGTCGATTGGCATCCGCGGGTTCATTGTTGACGTTGACTTGTCCTCGCACTGCCAACCGACCCAGATTACGCTGCGTCAACACGTTGAGCAGCGTTGTTTTGCCAGCTCCACTAGAACCAGTCTTTAATAGACTAGAAGCTTAGTGAAGATAAAGATTCCACCTTCCTCCAAGTATTGCTAAAAGTTGGCCTGGTTCTGCACCTCCGTACACTGAAAATAATCACTGGTCATGGAAGAAAAATGTCTGCGTGTGCTGATGTCAAGATAATTTCGAAGGTAGAAGCACTTGCTAGATAAGTGATAGGTTGGTGTTTATCAGTTGGAGGCAACGCGACTGACCTTCCCTGAGTATCTGCCGTCGTTGGGAAGTGTATTTCTGCTTTCCTTTAAGACAGGAGCTCCAGTGTCGGGCGGTCTGGACTGGTGCGAACACGTTAACAGAATTCCAGGTGAGAGCAATTCCTGACTCGCTGTGACTGCGGGACTTCTCTCCGGACAAACTGACATCCACGTATCTGACAGATCCTTTACTCGAACTGGACCTGGACTGGGGCTTCAGCGGAGCCAGACTCCCGTAGCTGCTCTGCTCCTCTTTCCACCCTCCTTCTACGTCTCCCAACAGTGGTCTTTTTTCTTCAGACATCCTTCACTCTACACTACCACAAGCTACTCATAGCATCACGGCGTCCGAATAGAGAGATAAGGTGACGACCGATAAGCCTTTGGCAGGAGCCGGTATTCAGTCAGGCCTCTGCTATCTATATAGTAGTAAATAATAGTAAAAATGTAAAATTAAGAACCAATAGTAAAGTAAAAATAAAATAAAACTAACAAAGACCGTCAATAGCAAAATGAAAATCGAACTACTATTTTACTAGTTTTAAGTGAATTCCAGACAAATTCTGATCAATTTGACAATAAAAGTTTAGCGAGGGCGCACTTTTGTCAGTCGAATTTCACACATTTTTGTCCCTAAAGTTCTTGAGAACCTCATATAATCGAATTTAGCAACTATTTAGCATCAACATTAATTATTCATAAGATCTTGGCATCACAGATAAAAATTTCCCTTGATGACTAATAAAATCGTAGTAAAATAGTAGTGAAATTATTAGCAAAACAAAAATTAGTAAAATCAGAGCAGTTTTGGTAGTAAAACAAAAATAAAAATTAAATTGAAGACCTGAATTTGTAGTAAATTTAGTAAATAATAAAATAAAAATCCACTAGTCAAATAACAGTATGTGGTTCTAAGACCTAAATCAGGTGGTCATGGTTGCTTTTGAGGACGGCGGACAGTCTACTAGCAAGAAACTGGCCATACCGTATGTATACCGGAATGTCTTTCGCCACATCTTTCTTGTTTATAAGGGGCCGCATTAATGTGAGATCTTTACTGTTTGTTAGTGTAATTGCATACAGCAGGTAGATGTGTCCCGCCAAAGAGATCGAAGACAAGTGGGCGTTTGTGCCGATCGGGGCGCCGTTTCCGGACGATCCGTTGCGCGTGGCCGGTCACCAGAACATGTACGTGGCACTGTGGTACAAGCACGGCAAGCCGGTGTGTGGCAGGGCCTGGAACAACAACGGTGTGGTGGAGTGCAGTTTCCCCTACAGTAGCAAGGAGCTGACTGGCAAACGCGACTTGGGCGGTGACATACAAATTCTCACGTACAAAGGAGTGCCCTACGAAACCTACCCGATCCTGGGCTACTGGTATGATTGGGTGCCGTACAAAAACAGTCGTGCTGATCATCTCCAACTGGTGCGGTGTGGCCAGTGCACTCCGGCGCTTATGGCTGACAGTAGTGGCAATCAGTTGGTCGGCAACTACGACATGTCGGCCGACCAAGTCTCCATATCCCACGACGGCAAAGCTGTGACCAAAAAAGGTGCTAATGAGGACTTGCTTGTGTTGTGCAGAAACTTCAATTCACCGATTTCGCCCGTTAGAGGCACGATTATGGAAGACCAATGGCGAGACTGTAAGGAAGGCGACGTGTTCCCCCCAGCTGCTGTTCTGGCTCTGGGCAGACCGGTGAACACAGATTCAGGACCGGCGCAGCAGTACGTGGCGCTGTGGTACAAGCACGGAGAGCCTGTGATGGGACGCATCATAAACAACAACGGACGGATCGCAGCCAGTTTCGCGGCGTTCGGTAGCGAGCACTCGACCGGCATCGGTTCGATGCAGGTGCTGGTGACGCTGCCTCCGGAGCTGGCTGGGTTCGAGTACAGTTGGCAGCCGTTCAGTGCAGCCACAGGCAATGTGGGCGGCTGGTACCCTGTGAAGGTGGGCGATGTGGCGCCGTGCGTCATCAAGACATCCAGTGGACACGAACGACTGGGCCGCGTCTTTCTGCAACAGGAGAAGGCCACCACTGGCTACGGTGGAAAGGAAGAAGTCTACACTGGAGCTGCTGTGCGCCAATTTTCTGTTCTCTGTCGCAAACCCTGACCACACTACTGATTTACTTTCGCTTTCTACATGCTTTCCGTTTTGACTGATAAAATCACATTGGCCTCGTGTTCCGCGTACGTACGTCCTAGAGTACATTCTACGACTACAAGCTGACTTAATAAGTGTTCAGCGAATGGTGTAGTGTACGTGTACGTCAGTACATTCTACGACTATGAGTTGACTTGATAGGTGTTCAGCGAATGGTGTACTGTACGTGTGTGTACGTACTACTAGGGAAAGCTCTTTGCATGTAGGAAGGAATATCGTGTTCAAAGTCTGGCGGTGGAGAGCTGGCTTTTAGATTTCTTTCGCTCGCTAGTCACCATTCCATTGAAAAAGATTTTCGTGATATACCCTGTTATTTTTGAAGAAAATCTCCAAAAAATGGTTAGGTGGTGTTTTGTGGTGACCATTTATGTACATTGTATACTACGTTTTCAGATACTCCAAGGCTTTGTGATAAAATATGTAGTAACGATCGCTAGAGCAGAAAACATGACCATTGCCAGCGAGTATGCAAAAGGCGTTCCTATGTTGGCTCTAAGAACAGGAAACACAATTTCGTCCCAACATGTCACGTAAGATGGACAGTGAAAACGACCCTCTTTCTGGTAAAACCTAGAAATGAATACCGTTCAGAAACGCAGAAAAAACAGCATTTTTGAAAGACTTACGTGTTGACTGGCTGGGGAACCGCAGCGGGTTTTCTCAAAAACCTAATTGTACTTGTCACCAGAAACTGTTGAGATTCAATGCGCGAATCAAACGACCAGACAGTAAAATTGAAGCTGTAATCAATGCAATCTACTAGAGTCATAAAAGAAGGCAGTATAATTACTATTCGTAAGCTGCAACAATCTCGAAAATCGAGTTGCCGTTGATATATGCTGCTTCCGCGTAAAAAACATCCAGTCCCACGTGATATGGAACAGAACGGCATAAAGGATAGTTGTTGCTTCTCGGCTGCTCCATTGCACTTTCATTTAGAAAGAAAACAACTGTATCCTCAGCACTTGCCGTCGAAAGATTTTGCCTAAAATTTGTTATGGGGAGGAGAATTTTGTGTAATGTACAGTGTATACTTTTTACCTAAGAATTGGTATAAAGTTGTTGCGGTTGTCAAACGTAACCGTTCCCAGTTTGCTCAAATAAGTGATGGAGTTAAGTGACTTGAGGTTTCGCATCAGTACGTCTTCTAATCTAACACAGTCGACAAAAGACTGCGTATTCAGCTGTACCAGACAACTGCTTGTAACATTCGTTCCGAACGGAACGACAACTTTTGCAGCGTTTTCACACAAATTAGATCCGTCTAAAAGTGTGATATTACGTATATACAACAGGCAGTGCAAAGGATGAGTGCTTAATCGTTTTCACTGGCAGTGTTCCACAACACTCAACTATAGGAATTATTGCACGATAACTAAAACTGACCGGTTTTCCAATAGTAAATTTGCTTGCGTCTGTCGACTTCCAATTGACCGTTTTCGATTTGCATAACGCCGATTAAGGGTTTGGCCAATTCATAGCCCGGATTGCCAGAACGAGGAATCTGACTGTTCTGGTCATTCGATCTGCTCCTGTCACCCAAGTCGTAGGCATGTCTCCATTTCACAGAAAATTCTTGTGCAACAAGCTCATTTTCAATCTGAAATCTGGCGACTTACGTACTTTAAACTCTGAACCATACATGGGCCGGGGGGGTAAGGGGGGTATACCCCTCCCCCTCGGCCGGCCATACCCCTTCGGCCGGCCATACCCCCTCCCCCACCCCCCCTCCCGGAGGGAGGAAATTTTCGCTTATTTAAGGCAAAATAGGCGTTTTTTGGCCTTTTTCCGGGGGGAGGACCCCCCCCCCCCCGAGGTCTCCAACCCCCCTACCCCCCTCCGGATTTTTCCGGCCCATGTATGCTCTGAACCTCAAAGTAGAATTATTTGTTCGTAACTGTATCTGAGAAACCTATCGTACGTACATGTACATGGCTAATACCACCACAACAAATGGGCGTCCAAATCAAATGATTGCCGTTGAACATCCATAATTGGGACCGACACCCCTATGAACGGGACCATTTCCTGGCCACCGTAAGCGTTCCATGTATAGAGTTTACTCTGTGTACAGTGTATGAACTTCGAAACTTGTTTTGCCACTGTACGTTTAAATAATTTTTGTAGAATCTGACAGACGGTACGTGGTCTTGTACCCCACTCAACTGAGTAACGGAACAATAATAATAATCTTGCATGTGACCAGCAGTCAGTCAGACCAACGAGAATGTAATGAATGAATTCTCGGAATGCGAACATGAGTGGTTTGGTGTCTTAGCTATGAAGAGGCAAAATTGTCCATAGTCTGATTGTTACCGAAGTGGGGGAAGGGCACGAAATTGTAGCGCGCTATAATTGTTGACTGAAAAAGTTTTTTCTTTTTCTTTTTTTTGCTGTCTTAAATAATTTACTTATCTCTCGTTTTTCGATTAATCATAGGCCTACCTAATTAAGAGTGAGCGCCTATGTTAGCGCGTTCCTATACATCCTCCTATTATCCGCCAGATGGCGGACATTTCATAAAAAAACTTGTCCCTCTAAGCCTGAGCCTGAGCCATAGCCAAGCCAAGCCTAAAACCGAAGCTAGTAATAAAAGGGATCAGGTGTAGCTGGGGGAATCAGGAACCGATCCCAAGCAGAAATTAATGTGTTTAATGATCATAATTAATCATAAATTAACGAATTCTATCGATACATATCGATTATCGATTATTAAATAATTTATTTTTTTGGCAAAATTCCAAAATTTCAAAATAGTCCAAAATGGTCATGTCACATATCATTTGAAAGCCCTTCACCTGATGAGTCTAATGATCGCTACATCAGCATAGGGCACGCCCCGGTGGGGGCCTGTTTTGCCAAGTAGAAAAGTACCCATGTGGGACGCATCAGTTATAGGCTAGGCACGCTCCGGAGGCCTGTTTTCTAAATATAAAAATACCCCTAAAGGTGCATTCATACTCGTGTAGTAAAAGATCGCCAGGCGACTTTTCTGTAGGGCGACTCATTTGTAATATACGCACCAACACGCTACGCGTCATCTTCCAGGTGTTGTTGCAGGCGGAAGATGTGACGGGGCGTGTTGGTGCGTATATTACAAATGAGTCGTCCTACAGAAAAGTCGCCTAGCGATCTTTTTCTACACGAGTATGAATACACCTTAAGGGGACGCATCAGTATAGGGCACGATCCGGAGGGCCTGTTTTAAAAACATAAAAATACCCCTTGGGGACGCATCGGTATAGGCACGCCCGGAGGGCCTGTTTTCCAAATCTAAAAATACCCCTAGGGGTACGCATCAGTATAGGGCACGTTCCGGAGTCATACAGTCGTATGAAAGTTAATTAATTAATATATAGTCTATTTCTGAGCTTCCCTGATTCCCGCCCCCAGCTACACCTAACCCGTTTTTCTAAAGGGCGACACTTCCCGGACAACCCTCAACTTTTTGTCTCCGATTTGGCTGAAATTTTGTGATTTCGTTTAATTTGAACTAAAAAGACATTTATCACCTTCCCGGCCATTTTTGAGAGGGTCACTTTTTCGACCCTCTCACAGGCTTTGCCTCATAACTCGGAAACAAATGATCGTAGAAGCTTGCAGATTGCATACGTATATAGAATCAGAAAATTATTCTCTTTCAAACGATACCCTACTCGGTTGCATTGCAGAGAAAAATTTTTAGGACCCTTTCTGAGCTCGATTTTGACCCCAAAAACAGTCGAGTTGCTACCATTTTATTTCATAAAAATGTAGCGCTATGTGTTTACTTTCGATTAAGCAAAATATCGAGAAAAAGGGGGTCTAATTGAGGTTTTGGACTTTGAAAGTTGAAAATAAAATTAAATTTCCTTATAATGGATTGCACACTGTAAACAACACAACTTGGTTAGTTTTGAATCGAATTCAGATGTCTTTGGCACACATATTATTAAAAAAAAACTTTATACAGTATATCTTGCACATAAGCCGCGTCGTTGGCACAGTGGGTAGCTTGCTGCCTCTGAGTCACGGCGGCCCCTGCATCCCTAGCGGTTGTAGTGGTTCATCCTCTTGGCGCGGCAAGTTTCTTGCTGCAAAGAGTTGGTCGTCGGCACAACGCTCCACCCAGGCCACCGAAAGCTGGTTACAGCGTGTAGATAAAATGGGAACCGACTGGATCTGCCATTGCACCAAAGCCGCTCCAATAGCATGCCACATTGGAGGAAGATCAATGATGTCAGGAGTTGTCCACGGAAACCGACTAGGCCGGGGGGCCTCTCTCACACCAGGGGCGGACCTAGCGGACGTTGGGAGCCGACATCACCATGACGTCAACGCGCCAGGGACTTTCTTAGTACCTGGCGTCCAACAGCATGGCTAGAGTGGCTGGCAGTGATAGAAGGGAAACGTCTGAGATGATGAATCACGGGGGTAGCGGAATGGACCTGGAGTCTGATCGCAGGCTGTAAGGCCCCCACACATCCAATCGGATCTTGCACATACACATACAATGTACATGGGCCGGGTGGATTAGGGGGCAGACATGGACAAAAGGGGGCTCTGACCTACCCCCCTCAGCCGACCGCTACCCCCCTCAGGAATTTTTTGGGAGAATTTTGTACAGAAAATTATGATAAAAATATGCCTGGATTAGGTGTAAATGAGCTCAGAATAGCTTGTTTTAGCTTATTTTAATGAAAAGTAAGCCCAAAAACCTTGATTTTAGCGAAAAATCGGACTTTTTGGCTTACCACCCCCTCAGCCGCTCCTACCCCCCTCAGGAATTGAAAATTCTACCCCCCCTCAGCCGAAATGCTAGCCCATGTCTGTGAGGGGGTATACCCCTCCCCCTCACCGGCCACTACCCCCTGGGCCGGCCATACCCCCTCTTTTGGGGACACACCTCAAGGTCTCCAGACCCCGCTCCCGATTTTTCCGGTCTATGTATTGAAGAATTAGTATTGTTTTGTGTGTGTATTTCTGTTTTTCTCTTGTATGGTCCTCTCCATTATTGTGTTAGTTGCTTGTTACTATGTAAACTATTCTTCATTGGTGCTGAGACCCTCCATGGTTCATGATCGACCACAATTCTGATACTGCACCTGCTTCAACTTCACGCTATCGCACTGAACTGGAATTACTATGCTCTCACCAAACCTGCTTGGATTCGATCTATTGCAACCAACCCAAACCCGAATCAATCACAATGTCTTCCCCAACGATCTCTCAAGAGGACGAACCTCCTGGCCAACACACGCTTAAGCAAATGCTGGTCCAACAATGCCAAGAGGCCGTTCAACAACGTCAAGAAGCCGCACAATGCATATCCCATGCCAAACATTGACGATCTACTTTCACTGGCCGGGAGAGCCAAGTATATCACACTTCTCGATGCTATCTCTGGTTGTTGGCAGATTCCGATGGCTAAAGACTCAATTCCCAAGACGGCATTCACTACTAGGAAAGGTCTGTTTGAATTTGTGGTTATGCCTTTTGGAGCAACAAATGCCATGGCAACCTTCCAGCGTTACATGTCTTCCATTCTGGATGGTTTGGATTTTGCTGAAGTTTATGTGGACGATATACTTGTGGCCAGTTCTACTTTTGAGGAGTATCTTAGACACCTTGAACTCGTATTCCAGAGGCTGTTGCACTTCCACCTGTGGCTAAAGTTGCCAAAAGGTCACTTTGCTCAGTCCAAGATCACAGCTTGGTTTCGATTTGGAACGTGGTTGCTTGCTCCCTACTGCTAAACGAGTTTCGGCGATACAAGACTTTCCTGTTCTGCACGATCTTCTGTCTCTGCAAAGCTTCATTGGGATTGTCAATTATTGTCGGCATTTCATTCCCAATTTAGCCAGCATCGCTGAACCTCTCTATCGTCTTACTCACAAGAACGTGCCTTTCAAATAGTCTGTGGATGTAAATACGGCATTCCAAACTCTGAAAGACAGCATCGCTCAGTACATCGCCCTTCATTTCCTGTTGACCAACAAAGACATTGACAAGGTGCAATTCCTGTTACAAACTGATGCCTCTTCTGTTGGCCTCTAGGCTGCTCTCTATCAAGCTCTACCTGGCAATCATCAGGTCCTGCTCACTTTCATCTCTAGAACACTTAAAGATCGCGAACATCATCTTCCTACTATCTATAGAGAACTACTGGCCATTGTATGGTCACTTCAAGAACTTAATTGTACCCTTAAGACATTGACCACTCCCATCATCGTGCAGACTGATCATAAGCCACTTCTTGCAGCTCAGAAACTTTGGAAAGAGTCACCTCCTAACAACGAAATTGCGCTGATGATGGATAAGATCTCACATATTGAAACTCATTGCGGTCTTCTTTGGTGACATATTCAGGGGTCCACCAACACCATTCCTGATGCATTGTCTCGCATCCGCGTACTCCACTCTTTGCCGGTTCTTTCTATTTCACCTGATAATATTTGGATGGCGAGTTTGGAAGAGATTGATCAGTTGTCCAGCTTGGATTTGCACAATTTTGATGGTCTATGGTACTTCGAAGACATTGAGCCGAATCGGATGCGCCTCTATGTATTGAAAGATATTTATACTAATCCCTTTGCATTCCTTTGTCATTGTTGTTTGTTTTGTTAATAAAGCGCTCACTCTTCATTTGGCTCCCGAGACCAAAATCGTTTGTTGTGTTGTGTTACACTATGCCGAAAGCCAACTCCAGACCCACTCGTTCCAAGGCCAAGTTGAAGCCTATTCCTGTCACTCGTTCCCGATCTACGTCTACATTCTCCACGCACCTCTCCAACGCTCCTTCTCCAGTCACAAGTCGGCTCAACCTCACAGATGCTTCTCTCGTTCATCCACCCTACGTTCCTCCTACCGTCTCTCCTGCATTCCTGCAACTTCTTCGGCAGCAACAAGAACGTTTCGATGCCGACCAACGACAACATGAAGATGAAGAACGTCGCCGGCGTGCTGAGGACCAACAACGTCATGAAGACAAGGACCGACGCCGACGCGATGAAGACCGACGACGCCGTGAGGATGAAGACCGACGATGTGCAGAGGACCAACGACAGCGTGAAGCATTCCAGCATCTTCTGGATCAGCAAGCCGACCGTTACGAACGCCTTCTTGCAACTCTTCGCGACCGTCCTCCAGCTGCACAGCCACAGCTCGCTGTCACTCTTCCACGTCCCTCTATCTACTGTTTCGATCAGTCGGCTAACGACGTCTCCTTCGCTCACTGGTCCGCTGACGTCGCCTCCTTCGTTCAACAATCTGGTCTCTCATGGCGTCGGGTGCTGGAAGATGCTCTCGATACTCCTGCTAGACAACAGTTCCATTCTCTTTCCGATGCTCAGACTACTACTCTTGATGCCGCCCTTTCTCATCTCGAGCCTCTCCTGCAACCGGCCGAGTCCCCCATCCAAGTTGCTCTCACACTCCTTCAACAGCCGCCCAATCCCGACGTGATCAAGCTCGCCAATCACTTCAAATCTCAACTGGCCCGTCTTCCATCCGCGGAGAGTATCGCTGCAGCCGCGTTTGTCAACCTCCTCCCCTATCAAGTCAAGAAGCACATGATTCTGCACCTCTCTGATCCCGCCCAGCCTCATGACATCTACTCGGTTACCACGGAAGCTGTCAAGTACTACAACACCGAGCAGGCAATCAATAATTCTCTCAATCGTCGTTCGTCTTCTCCATCAGTTCCAAGGCCAGACAAGTCCAACGGTTCCCCTCCCAAATGTCACAATTGTAACAAAGTTGGCCACTTTGCCCGTCAGTGCCGTTCACAACCCGTCTTCTCTACCAAGTCTCCTCCTGGCAAGGCTGCTTCCGTGTCTCCAGTTCAACCGGCTGTCCGTCGCCTTGTGCTCGAGTCATCCCGTTCTCACATGCGCCCCACTTCCAAGTTCACCAATCACCGTTCCTCACCGGTCACTTCACGAGCTTCCGGCACCGTCAAATGGTTCGATCCCCTCATTGGTTATGGCTTCATCACGCGCTCGGACACTCACCAGGACTGTTTCGTTCACTCATCCTCTGTGCTCTCTCCACATTCCTCTCGTTTGGCTCCCCAATTATTCTCTGGTGAAGAGGTCCATTTTGATGTCACTCCTGATCCATTGGACCGATCCGATCGCGCTGTCAACGTCTTCCCCTATGGTCTCTCCGGGGGGAGTGATGAAAGATATTTATACTAGAGTGCGAACAATACCTAAAAAACCCAATACCCCAATACCCAATACCCAATACCAATACCTGAGACCCCCAATACCCCAATACCCAATACCCAATACCCAATACTTGCATAGCTGGGCCAAAAATTTCATTTCAGTGGACAGGTACATTCTAGTTGTGTACACAAGATTTTTGGCACTGCAATTAAAGATTTTACTAATCTGGTTGGGCCGCTGCCAAAGCAGGGCGAGAATATTTTGAAAAATTAGCCATTCAGAAAGCATTTAGAAGCCGTTTAGGCGTAAAATTAGCAGAAATTAACAGTTTTGGGGCTTAATATTTCGTAATTCAGTCGTGTTTCTTACTTCCGACGATTTTTTCCTAACTCAGCCGGAAAATGTGTGCACCACCGCTACTGTTGCTTGGGTATTCGATTTTTGGGATTCGGTACGGTATCGGTAGGTACTAAAAAAATACCGATACCCAGGTATCGGTATCGGTAGGTATCGACAAAAATATTCGGTATTGGGTATTTATTCGGTATTTTTCAAAAAAACGCGAAAAAAAACGAGAAGCAGCTTTTTTACGCTATCTGCAGCCTCCTTGTATTATGTACTGTACGAAGAGTGACAAACTACAAATTTGCGACTTTTTTCTATCATTTAGTGGCCAACAAGAAATTCGTACACAGATCAGATGACACAACAAAATGACAGCGACCAATAGAAGGACTGCGAACACATCAGAAATTGACATAGATTCTGCCCTACACAGTTACCACATACAGGTTACTACATCTCGAGCTAATATCACTTTAACTAGCTGAACTGAGCAGAAGTAGAGACCGGACAAGCACGGAATGTAAAAGAGATCACTAAAACAAAACATCTTCGACAAGAAATCGATTGACTTTGAGCATAAGTTCTTTTTCAAGATTACGAGCACCCAGGCGGTGGCGCCGCCTACATAAAGCTATAGAACACTGGGAGAAAACCCGCTCAACAGAAGCCGAACTGGCCGGATGGATAAAAAATCGAATGCACACTGACTGAGCAAAGGGTACACATGCAATTTGGAGTTCCACCAAACCTTATATTTAGACACCTGCGATGAACTAGAGGCTTTCTCATGATCGACTAGCAGGTCGTAAACAGTCTGTTCGGCAGCTGAACCACTCTGTTGACCAACACCTCTGTCAGAATCTGCCAATGCCTTGCGAGAGGCCGCATACTTCCGGTAAATCTGAGGGTGCTTGCTCTCCAAGTGCTTTGTAGGATTCCCAGTGTGCTGTCCTTTGTAGTCTTTCAAGCAGTGATTGCACTTGACAGCGTCTGGTCTCCTTTGACGATTTTGGTGAATTCTTCTGCGGCAAAACTTAACTTCTGGCCAGGTAAACGACCAGGAGTAGACGAAGGTGGGCAGACAGAAGCATTTTCTTCGGTTGTACCGGTGTCAGCCATAACCACATCCTCATCGTCTGATGCTTCGTCGCTGTTTTCCCGTAACAGAGCTGGCTCCTGGCTAATATCTACCACAGACTCTCTACCACGAACAGAACCCTCAGAAGGCCTACGGCTAGTCCTCTTTGCACCCACCAAGAACTTATCCATCATCTAGTCTAAACAAATCGAAGAAATCCTAAATCCATCTATCTTTAATTAGCAAAAGTCACAAAACACCTGCATTACAGTTTTGGCCAAAAAAGACTGTCTGGCCTTTTTTTTTCGAGTTTTCCGAAGAAAATTCAAATGGCAGCCATTCCGTCAATTTTCAGTCCAATAAAAAGTTTTTTACATCATTATTATTATTTGTTAAAAAAAGTTTGTTTTGACCAAATCCTAGCCGGCTAACGGATTTCTTTTTTTTTTTTTTCGAACAATTTTTATTGTTACGAATATGGTTAGTAGAACACAGATATGGGTTAGAAAAGGATGCACTGAGCAGCTGGGTCAGAGTCCTTGACATGTATGTGTGTGATGTAGAGCAGTTTACCTTCATACTTGAGGTTTGATTATGGCTTTTAACGGATTTCTTCTTCTAGTACTTTCAGAGAAGCTGAAAATTTTACATTGCCAAAATGAGGTGAGAGGTCTTTTCTAGCCAACACTGCATTTAAAAAATTGGCCCTGATAAAAAAAAAACTAAAATTGCTGTAGCAACCAACCCGGCAAGCTAACTTTGTTACCACCGACAAATTCAAAATCGCAGAAAAAAAGGGGTTTGCGCAAATTAAAAATTGTATTTTGTGATGGTATAACACCCTATCCCCCAAGGTGCAGACAGCGTACTTCCATAACCGAAGTTTAGACTGAAACTAAGCCTGAGCTTAAAATATAGCTCCAACGTGACTCTAAGCATAAAGCCTAAACTTGAATCTAGACCTATGTTTAAGCGTAGTCAGCCTTAACACAAACCTGAACTAGCTGGTAATACTGGGGGTAGTTTCCGAATATGTGTTGTTGGTCTTCTGATGAATTGAGGATTTTGAGCCCCGGGCGTTGGCAGCTAGCTATCATATAGCAACAAAACAGTAATTTCTGCGTGCCAGTTACGGTGCTTCCTAATTTATGTAATTATGCACTACTACATTGTGCTTATTATATGCTTTGTACGCGAGCATTGCGCAGCAATTTTTCAAAATACCGAATCCGAAATACCCGGGTATTGGGAAAATAATCGGTATACCGGGTATCGGTATTTTTCGCAATACCCAGTAATCGGTAGGTATTTATTCGGTAGGTATTCAAAAAATACCCATTTTTCGGTATCGGTACGGTATACCGAATCAACAGTAACCACCGCCATGGGTACGGTGCTAGTACATTACGGTGACATTAAATGTCACCATTTATATTTTAGATAAGAATAGAGAAATTAATTACTGGTCTAGCGCTTAAAAAAGTGTACACTTTAGGAAATTCTACTAACGTTTAGCTGATTAGGCCGTCCATAAACAATGACATTCTAGAGGGGGAGGGGGTCGGCTGAAATGCGACGGTAGATGACACACCAGGAGGGGGAGAGGTTAGCAAAGAACGACGTCGCTTTTTTCGCAATTTTAGGGAACTTTAATTGTATTATTTTCAATTTAAGTACATTCTGTCAAAGGTTTCTACAATGCGGAAAAGCTTCCCAGAGTGGTTGTCGGGATTTATTCTATTGATTGCGCAGTATGCTAACAAGAAAACATGACAGTTCTGTATGTACTGCACTTTTATCGAGGGGAGGGTAAACCAAAAAAGACGTCGTCTTAGGGGAGGGGTCCCCTAGAAACGACGAAGGAGATTTTGGGGGCTCCTAAAAATCGGGATTTTGGAACGACGTCGTTTAAGGACGGCTCCTTAACGCGAAAACGGCTACTAAACCTAATCATCAATCAACTTTTTCGATTTTTTAAATCAATTTCTCAGGTCAACATCAATTTTTCTGTATTTTTAATTGCCCAATTTAGTATTGGGTATTGGGGGGTAAAAACCCCAATACCCAATACCCAATACCCAATACCTGAAAAACACCCCAATACACCCAATACCCAATACCCAATACCCAATACCAGTTCGCACTCTAATTTATACTAATCCCTTTGCATTCCTTTGTCATTGTTGTTTGTTTTGTTAATAAAGCGCTCACTCTTCAGTATATACCTCAGAAATTAGTCGACACTCTTATGGAAGAGGAACATTCGGGGAAAAATGGCGGTCACTGGAAAACAAAAACTTTTCGATACTTTGAGACTCAAGTATTGGTGGCCCTCAATGCGTCAAGATGTGGACCGCTACGTCAGCCAATGCGACACTTGTCAACGTTTCAACACAGCTGAGGCCTCTCATTCAACCCCAGGATTTATGCAAGTTGATTGTCCATTCGATTACTGCTCGATCGATATTGTTCAATACCCTAAAAATACTTCACGACACGCCTATGTGCTGGTGATGATCGATTATTTCAGTAAGTATTTGTTTGCTTCCAAACTCAAGCAGCTCTCCACTGCCAAGATTTCGCAAAAATTGGAAGAGTTCTTTCACATTGGCACTCCTAGGAAATTGGTCGCTGACAATGCAACATATTTTACTACCTCTTCATTTAAACAATTCTACAAGCAAAATCGCATTGAGCTAATTCATGCTACTCCTTATCACCCAACAGGGAACAGTATGGTTGAACGCGTGATCCACACTCTCACCATGGTCCTCAGCAAGAAAGTCGAAAACGATCCCTTACTCTGGCCAAACAAGTTGCAAGAATCAGTGCGCGCATATCAACAATCAGTTCATTTCGTTTTCGTAAAGAATCTCATGCGTCTTCAGCAAAAGGGCGGAAAGCTAAACCCTCTCTGGAAAGGCCCATGCGAGGTCCTTGAGGTCACTCCATTCTCTCTGTTAGTGAAGGGCCCCAATGGCCGCAAGGAAAAGGTCTCTTTGGAGTTCGTCAGGAGGTCAAGAATGAAAGCTACTAATCTTATTTCTTATTCAGGAGGGGAATGATAAAGAATTAGTATTGTTTTGTGTGTGTATTTCTGTTTTTCTCTTGTATGGTCCTCTCCATTATTGTGCTAGTTGCTTGTTACTTGTTTTGGTTGCCACTGTTTAACACGAGTTTTTATGCTTTTTTGTTTATTATTTTCAGTTGCATTCAAAGGTTTGTACTATGGTGGACTTTCAAACTTCTGTTTTGAAAGGAATTACAGCTGGAAATCGACCAATCTCAACCCTGCAAAGCTAAAGTGAAGGATAGTTTGAGACTTTTGCATTGAATAAACGTTCTACTGACGTTGTATAGGCCATTCGTACTTGCGGGGAAGGGCACTCGTCGGACAAACGGCCACGCCCTCCCCTTCATCTGAGTTGCTTGTTATTCTGTTGGACGTGTATTAACATTCAAACATTTAGAATCCACTCGGTTTCTGTTTTGTGAAGAAATTTTCGATTCTCTTAGATCCATAGTCTTTTGGATTTGAACACGAAAAAACATCCAACTATGGTAGCCAAATTGCAAAGCTGAAAGAGGCGTAGTTACGCTGCTGTTTTTCGTTTAAAATAGAAAATATCAGTATCAGGTACGTAAAAACGGTATTAGGGTCAAGTTTTCATGGTTAGAAAGTGTCAGCATCGATTCCAACTGTCATGAGTGCTCCACAATTTGGAAGTCCACCATACAAAACTTGATTGAAACTGAGAAAGTGTTTGTGAAACTGAAAATAAAAAGCACAAAAACCATAAAACTCGTGTTAAACAGCGGCAACCAAGACCAGATTTGCGGGCTATGTGCAAGATATACCGTACAATATGTGTGCCAATGATATCTGAATTCGATTCAAAACTCACCAAGTTGTGTTGTTTACAGTGTGCAATCCATTATAAGGAATGTTTTTTTGTTGATTTTCAACTTTCAAGGTCCAAAAACTCTATTAGACCGAGTAGGGTATCGTTTGAAAGAGAATAGTTTTTTGATTGTAAATATGCAATTTGCAAGTTTCTAGTAAGATACGATAGTATAAGTTTCCAGAGTTATGAGGCAAAACCTGAGAGGGTAAAAAAGTGACCCTCTCAAAAATGGCCGAGAAGGTTATAAAATGTCTTTTTAGGTCAAATTAAAACAAAATACAAAATTTCAGCCAAATTATCAGTTGGTCTTTTTTAAATCGGCCCCTTTCGCTTGTTT
This sequence comes from Sabatieria punctata, assembly GCA_030248155.1. Lineage (NCBI taxonomy): Eukaryota > Metazoa > Nematoda > Chromadorea > Araeolaimida > Comesomatidae > Sabatieria > Sabatieria punctata. The sequence continues at coordinate 40,976 of JASANB010000358.1, forward strand.
CTTAACTGGATTTTTTTCGTTTTAAACATATAGCCTAAGCCTGAACCTAGGCCTAAGCCTAAAAGTCTAAGCCTGAATGTGAGCCGAGGCCTAAACCTGAACCAAAGGTTAAGTTTAAGCCTGAACAACGTGAGCCGAAGCCTGAACCTAAGCCTAAGAAACGAGCGGGACAGCTTGATTTAAAAAATACCGTAACCTGGGATACGGTAGATACAGTAACCCATATCTACGATTTTTTTAGTCCATTGATGCTCAGGAAACGTTTTGCCACCAAGGATACAGTACTGTACATAGCACTCTGTGAACTACTGTAGATAGGTAAATTAGAGGAACGCCTGTTTGCCAAATACAGGGTGTCTAAAAAAATGATCACATTTCTTTTTACTGCCATTTCCGCAAATTTTGACCAAATAGGCTGAAATTTGAAGCATAGGTGCCAAAATTCGGGGAATTTTATGTGTTAAAGTTTGGTACACTAGGCTTGACTCATTCCCGAGAAATTTCAAAAAAAGTGAAATTTGGTAATTTCAATAGTGAAAGCCGGTCACCGAAAAAATGATCACATTTCTTTTTACTGACCTGTCCGCAAATTTTGACCAAATAGGCTGAAATTTGGAGCATAGGTGCCAAAATTCGGGGAATTTTATGTGTTAAAGTTTGGTACACTAAGCTTGACTCATTCCCGAGAAATTTCAAGAAAGTGAAATTTGGTAATTTCAATAGTGAAAGCCGGTCAGCGAAAAATGGAAACATTTCCTTTTCCTGTATCTTTCCTAATTTTCGTTGGAATTGGATGAAATTTGGAGTGTAAACGAAAAGTTTACGGTAATTCGTGTGTAAAAAGTTGACGCATGAACTCCACAGTATCGTTAGTGTCTAGGCGATAATGTAATGTAACGTTTTTTCGGTGACCGGCTTTCGCTATTGAAATGACCAAATTTCACTTTCTTTAAAATTTCTCGAGAAGTAGTCAAGCCTAGTGCACCAAACTTTAACACATAAAAATCCCCGAATTTTGGCACCTATGGTCCAAATTTCAGCCTATTTGGTCAAAATTTGTGGAAATGGCAGTAAAAAGAAATGTGATCATTTTTTGAGACACCCTATATAAAAGTACCCTTCTTAGAGACGCATCAGTATAATGCACGCCCCTGAGGGCTTGTTCTGCCAAATATAAAAGTACCGCTAGAGACGCATCAATATACGGCACACTCCGGAGGGCCTATTTGCAAAATATAGAAGTACTATTAGAGACGCTTCAGTGTAGGGTCACGCTCTGGAGACGTACTGCCGTAAGGAAGTTAATTAAGAGTCAGTCTCTGGCTCGATGGAACCTTCCCTGAAGGCTTGGCTTGGCCCCCACCCGACTTAGGCCAGACCCCCCCCCCGGATGGGGAGTCCCCGAGACGATTTTTCCGACCCCCCTCCGATTTTCTGGCAAGTAATTTTTTGAGCAAATTTTTTGCGATTTTTTACAATTTCCAAAAATTTCCAAAATCGCCTGCAAAACAGCACTTTTTAACTGTATTTCAGCCCAAATTAGCGATTTTTTGCCTAAAAATTGCGATTTTTTCGATTTTTGAGCGTTTTTAGTGCCCAACCCCCTCCCAAAACTTTGGCTCAGACCCCCCCGGCCGGCGCCAGACCCCCCAACCCCCTCCCCTTCGGCGGATGACCTGTTACATTTATGGTAGCAACCGTAAATCTCATTCGAATGAATCCTTTTTTAAATGAAAGATAGATGAATTCTTGAAAAACTGCTGAAAATTTTATAATGATACTCTGCTTAATTCCTGAGATATTTAAGTACGCTCAAAGACAAAACAGACTTTTGGCAATGAACAAAAGTGATTCCATTGCACTTCATAATAAAGCAGATTCCTACTGCTGGGCAGACATGGGCTAGCATTTCGGCTGAGAGGGGTAGAATTCTACCGCCCCTCAGCCCCCCCTTTGCCCATATCTGCTGCTGGGGCTAATGAGACGTTACTAGTGAAGTAACCGAGCGTGTGGATTGGATTGTCCAGGCGGGGCCGTAGTAAAATAGTATACCGTTCCCATCCCTACTCCTCAACTTCTAATAGTAAATTGGATGTGCATAGAAAATGAGCCGTGCGTCCAGTCGCCTTATCCCTCAGTGCAAGACAGAAAATGCTGACCTCCAGTGTGTCCAAGACTACAGTAACCGAGAGATTGTGCAGTTGTGAAGAATTCCACCAGAATTCGTAGTTGACAGCCAGAACGGCATTCTCGCAGTAAGTAGCGACGCCGCGCTCGACCACCTCTGAGAAGTGGGGTATTGTTTTACCGCTTTCCAGCAAACAACTGTCTGTGCGTGGTTCAGTTGAAGGTCTCGTCGTTTGCGATTTGAACAAGATCTCATCACTGCCTCTCCCTGGATGCCTGGACCGACCACTACTTCTGGGTTGAGCACATTTGTATTGGACGTGCACTGGAATGGTCACGCCTGTTGACACGTCATAGATTGCTGGAGGAGCCTTAAAAGCAACACCACTCCTGCAGACAATCAACCGTCTAAAAGTAAGTAATTTGCTCAAAAATTGATTTGGTCTTCTGGAATTTGTATGGTTTATTAGTTTGGTTGCTAGGAACGTGCACGGATTATGTAATAATGGTCTGACGGCAAGGGGACTGCCGAATTACAGAGTCGGAGTGTTAATGTTATCACTGCTTTATTTTATGTACGTAGCTTTCGGCGTTAAATGTGCAGAAAACAGCATTTCTAATAAATCTGTCTGAGCTCTTTTTGCAATTGGCTTTTCAGAGAATATTAAGAAATAGAGAAATTCTGAGTTACCTAATAAAGAGAATTTACTGGGAGAGCACACATCATTCACTAGCTACCTTCTTTCTGCAACTCGATACAACACTGCGCTGAAAAAATTGTGGCTGCGTAATTGCCCCTTTGCGAATTACTCTGGCCATCGCCCTGTTTGTGGGATAAACTTTGAGGGCTTCTTGTATTGGACGTGAGTGAGAAGAGTGACAACATAACCTTAAGCAAGGCTACTTTGAACGAAGTTGTGCGTTGATGGCGGAAAATTGTGCCAAAGCCGTATAGAAAAAAGTCGACAGTACAGTACCTGTCTGTTTTCCAAGAGATTCGGCTGCGGTGTCACATAGGAAGTAAGATTGAATTGCGGCCCCAGGCAGCTATCACGAGTGAGTCTAATGAGACAAGTAGAGGTGAAGGACTGCAGAAATCTAACTGGGCTCATCCAATTGCAGGTAGAATGCAACGTTCTTTGCGGCAACGCCAGATAGGATCCACTGGTGGCAATGGCCGAGCCAAAAGAATAGCTCGAGCTAAAAACTTGATCGTGAGCAATTGGGCGGCAACATGGACACAAACCCAATAATGCTTTCGACGGGGCGAGTGAAATATCTGCTGAAGCCGTGATGCTGCCTCGCCCCAACAACGCCCACCGCTTCGCTGTATGCGATATCGGACCGAGCCAGCTGCGCTTCCGGGTAGAAGTAGCCCAGCAGTGAATTGTCCTTGGCACTCTGCACGCACAGAAAGTGGAACAGTTCTTCGCGTCGAACCACCAACGGTAATTCGCAAGAGTCTTTTCTGAATGAACCAATATAAAGTTACACTTACTGAATACGTGCACATGTGTTAGGCTCAAAAATTGAAATATAGAAAACTCTTAAAGATTTAAGGCTCCAAATTAAAAAAGATATATGTAAATTAAGGCGAAAATCCGAAAAATTTACATACAGTACTGTACATGCAAGTTTGGTTAAATTCTTTCATACCAGCCAACATTACAGTATCTAGCACATACATGTAGCAGGTCATCCGCCGAAGGGGGGAGGGGGGTTGGGGGGGGGTCAGGCGCCGGACGGGGCGGTCTGAGCCAAAATTTTGGGAAGGGGGGTTGGGCACTAAAAAACGCTCAAAAATCAAAAAATCGCGATTTTTTGGCTAAAAATCGCCAAAAAATCGCTAATTTGGGCTGAAATACAGCTAAAAAATGCTGTTTTGCAGGCGATTTTGGAAATTTTTGTGTCTGAAATTGTAAAAAATCGCAAAAATTTGCTAAAAAAATTACTTGCCAGAAAAATCGGAGGGGGTCCCCATTCCGGGGTGTCTGGCCTAAGTCGGGTGGGGGCAGACCCCCAGACCCCCCTGTTACATGTATGATCTAGCATCAGGATAATATTTCTTTTTCACTGAGCCAGCAGCCGTTGTAATGGAGTGTAGGTAGAGACGCGTGTTCGTTCGTACCCTGTTTCTATCTGTATGCTAATCATGGCCGATTGCGGACGGTTTGAGGAGTTTTGTGTTAAAACTGAGCGTGGTACTCATCCCATGCTTCAATACCAAAGCGTGCAACACCCTAGTTTTGCCTTTGAGTTCACATACAAAAGAGGAAAATGTAATTTGTTTATTATTACTATTATATTTTTATTATGCTGAAAGCGAGTGGTTTTTGCTGATATGCGAATTATTTAATTTAGAAACGACTGAAACAAACTGGACCATCGTGTTCACCGCACTTTTTAGCCCATATAACAATTGTTGTCTTGTTTTACGAAATTCTATTCAGACGTGCTGCTTGAGCTTGAAGCAAATAGTGGCATGCCAGAACAAGTGCTTATCAGATTGTTGTTAGGCGAAATTACAAAGTGAATTCAACATTTTGAAACTTAGCACCAAGTGATTTTGGACGATACTGAATCAAAATATTTAATTTATTTTGGAAATATCCTTTTGGTTTCCCAGTAACTGGCATATCGAGCGTACGTACGTACTCTATTAAACGTATTCATTTAACTGCCTACAGATTTCAGCTGGTCTATGAAAGCGAAGGCAGCAAAGGCATAATGAGGGAGGGCGCAAAACCTCGTTTTAAGTTGCTTAATTGCTTGGGAAATGTAGACGCAGGTCGGCTGTAGTCATTTGGGACCTATTGACGGGGTGTAGTGGTTTGGGACCTGTTGACACGATACCAGTGCATTGGCAGGGGGTAGACTGACCTGTCGGTCGGTGGAGTGGTTTCGGTGCAGGAGAATATGTGGTGGTAGGTGCGTGAGGGGCAGTCTAGGTCGCAGCAGCAGTAGATGTCGCAGGACGCTGCCAGCAAGTCGCACGGACACGGAGAGTAATCGACATAGTACGGTGGAAATTTTTTGGTCTCAGACGCAGCTGTTGTCTCTGAAATGAATCTGTGCGGCCGAGCAGGACCGACCGCTAAGGTAGTATTACCTGCTTTCAACACCACCGTCCAGTTTTGCGCGGCCGTCCAAGCAGCTCTGGAAAGCAGGAGCAGCAATTGACTCCAAGTCATGGTACAGACGAGTTTGCTGTGAGACTTGTGTTTCCATGGCAACTGGGCCGACGACTGTGAGCGATAGGCGGGCGTTTTGAGAAACGATTAAACGGTGGAAGCAAGGCATAGTACGTTACGTAGCACGCAGCACGCTGGGCCGTGCATGACTATTGTTTGGCTTCTCGGCCAGCTGCTTGACTGGTGTGGGATGGTGATGGAAAGACGTAATAGGTGTTTGTTTAGCGGCGGTTAAATATTATGGAGATGTATGCGTACTGGCACTCGAATCGGTCTATTATTCAGTGGCCATTACTTTAAGCCAGCCGTTAAACGCTCTGAGCCCACCTGGCGGCCACCCACAGAGTTGAGCCATTTGGACATATTCTTTTATTGGGCTGACCGCTTGTCCGTCTGTCTCTGTGTCTAGTTATCCGTTTCAGGAGGCAACTGAAATAGAAACTGAATCAATCGCATCACTTAGCCAGCGCCGGTGTGTGTGTGCCGGCTCGGAGCCCGCCACTCTCGCAGAGTCAAATGCGCAAACAAGCCTCTTCCGAAATGCCCGGTGAGTGTGCGTGTGTGATATGGCTATTAGATGCGCTGTCGACGCTAATCCAGTTTATCTGTCATCCGATCCGTCACTTAACCGAGAATAGTATTGATTTTAAGTGAGTCTTGAGAATTTCTTGCTATGGACCGTTGGGCTCGGATGGAGTAAGGCGTGACGGATGCGTGCGTAAGGCCGCTCCGGGCTGACGTCGAGAGTCTTGTGGGATTCTTACTAAAAAAGACAGCATCGACCCAGCAGCACGAGAGACAGACATTGGGTGTGATTAAGACACGCAACTCCGTCTCACCCTGTTGCCGGAGGATGCCGCCGCTCAATCAAGCGCACGTTTATGCGAGCGGCCGGTCGGTCGGTCGGTGGGGTCGGTGAATGTGACCTCGGTTACGGAGACTGGTCGGCTGGCTAATTGACTGTTGGGTGGCTATCACTTTTTGCAGGCCGCGAGCCGTTGGTTTTGCTAATATTTATCGATATCGAATGTGCAATTTGGCATCGTCACACGGGCCCCTTGGCACTGGCATTGGCTCGCACCACAGCGCCTAATTCGTGTGCGTTAGTGGCGCCGCGCCCTCGAGGCCAATTCCTCCTAATGCCGCCATTTTTTACTCCGACATTTTGACGCAATAATTGCAACCGAACCGACACGAGTTGGAAATCCGAGACCTGGTCTGATTACGGCGTCTTGTGTTTGCGCACCGTTCGTCTGCCTGAGCCGATGTCGGCCTGCTGAAATGTGTCTGCTGGACGGTCTCCAGTTCGTCCACGACAACTTGGTTCAGATCGCCGTCCTCGTTCTGGGCCCCGACTCCAGCCTAATTAACAGTGCCGCCAGCAAGGACTATGAGTTCGTGCCGTTCTCTGCCGTTAGAAAGCGCAGGAACAAAGAGAACTCTGCGGTCGATCCGGCTCATTCCTCTGATTCTGGCTCTTATGCAGGTATACATGTCATTTCCCGTCAGTCCACTACGCTAGCAGACTCTAGATTTTATTTATTCTAAACAGTGCACCGTGCGTCATTTAAGTTAGGGCCTGGTGTGTGTTGGACAACAGAGGTCGAACTGGCGAGATGCCTGTAAATTGGAGTTAAGTGACATTTTGAAAACACTTACTGAGTTTCAATCGCATGAAGCAGATAATCCACTTAGTGGTAAAGGTTTTTTGTGAGCCGACTGGAATCTGAGCAAAAAGTTCAGTTCAATAAAAATCGGCAAAAAGGAATTTTTATCAAAGCATACTATTTGCAGTCAATTAGATAGAAAGAATAGTTTTTTGCCTGACCCTGAAGGTGTACTAAAATCACAAAAAAACCCAAACGTCGCTTTCCGAAAAAAGCGGAGGACTGGAAAAGTATATTTTGAGAGCTGTGTGCCAATATCGGATGAAACCCTATGTATACTGGTTTACAGTACATATACAGTAGTTTGTTGCTGGAACGATCGTTACCTTTGGCAGTGAGCGATATGCCAAAGCTCACTGAATGCTGCACAAGGAATGCAACATGTTGGTCGGGGGTTGTAGTCGAGCGGCGAAGTGAGAGTTGCGGAAGGTGGAGGGTGCAGGCAGACTGGTGGAGGTGATTGGTTGTCGTAGTGATAATTAGTTTTGGTCTGCTAATGAGCTGGAGGCAGTGCGGTGCGAGAGAGAAGCAGCGTCAATGATGACGCCTGCTAGTCAAGTGTGTATCAAAGGTTGCTAGAGGCAGAGTGAAGAGGTGCTAACCGTAAATATCAAGCTCCGTTCAGCAGCGTATCGCTCTCCTCGGCAAGCGCTGCTACTCATTTTATCGACACATGCCATGGCTCGCCGTCGAAACGCTTTCCCTGTACTGCCTGCAGACAAAATAGTCCGCAAAGGCAGTTACACCGAGCTGATTCGGGGACGCCTCACCTTCATGCAGCACATTAATCGGCGGTTCAGTGCTCAAGGTACTCCTCTCTCACTCTGCTCTGCTCTGCTCTGCTCTGCTCTCACCTTGTTTTCGCATTCTTCTCCTGTAGGTACGTCTGTCCGTTTGCCATCACTGTTTGTTCATTGGAAAAATGAAGAAACTTTTTTTAGAAGCAAGACTTTTTCAGAAGCAACAGTTCTTCGAATTTTTGCGATTGACTGCTCATGTTTTTGACACTAGGATTTTTATTGGCCTTATTAAGAGTCAGTCTCTGAACCGATCGAGTCTTGGCCCTTTGCCCTATTCAGACCCAAAATTGAAAGTTGGGCGTAGAGGGCTGAAAGTTGGAACACTAAAACATATTGACAAGTTATCAATGACCTGCAAAGAATTTCCAGATTCGACGCTCCACGCTCGAGATATGGCCTTCTAAAAATCGGCCCGCTTAACTATGGGACCAAAATTTCGATATCGAATTTCTGACTTGCTGATCGGAATTCAGACCTAACAAACGGGGTTTTTGCGTAACTTTTTGAGTAGTTTAAGAATCTTTTACTAAATTTCATTTTTGGAAAAAAAATTTTTTTTCGTCCCCCTATCGAGGGGCATAACTCGTCTGGAACCCCCCCTAGACCGTTCTTTTTATTTCAGATTATTGTAGCGCTATATCTTAGCTACACGCCGGTGTAAAACATTACGGGCTACCGGACGGCAAACACTGAAATATTTGCGTTCAAAAATTAAAAATGCCACATTTTGCATGTTTCACTGGGGTACATAAATTTCCAACTCCATGTTTCAGCTTACTAATTGGAGTTGAATGCTAAAAATTGATGTCTAAGCTGTACTTTTAGAGTAGTTTAAGAAACTTTCATTGAATTTCATTTTTGGAAAAAAAAATTTTTTTTCGTCACCCTATCGGGGGGCATAACTCGTCTGGAACCCCCCTAGACCGTTCTTTTTATTTCAGATTATTGTAGCGCTATATCTTAGCTACACGCCGGTGTAAAACAATATGGGCTGCCGGACGGCAAACACTGAAATATTTGCGTTCAAAGATTAAAAATGCCACATTTTGCATGTTTCACTGTGCCCAAAATGTGGCATTTTTAATCTTTGAACGCAAATATTTCAGTGTTTGCCGTCCGGCAGCCCATATTGTTTTACACCGGCGTGTAGCGAAGATATAGCGCTACAATAATCTGAAATACAAAGAACGGTCTAGGGGGGCTCCAGACGAATTATGCCCCTGATAGGGGGACGAAAAAAAATTTTTTTTCCAAAAATGAAATTCAATGAAAGTTTCTTAAACTACTCTAAAAGTACAGCTTAAACATCAATTTTTAGCATTCAACTCCAATTAGTAAGCTGGAACATGGAGTTGAAAATTTTTGAGCACAGTGAAACATGCAAAATGTGGCATTTTTAATCTTTGAACGCAAATATTTCAGTGTTTGCCGTCCGGCAGCCCATATCATGTTTCACTGTGCCCAAAATGTGGCATTTTTAATTTTTGAACGCAAATATTTCAGTGTTTGCCGTCCGGTAGCCCGTAATGTTTTACACCGGCGTGTAGCTAAGATATAGCGCTACAATAATCTGAAATAAAAAGAACGGTCTAGGGGGGGTTCCGGACGAGTTATGCCCCCCGATAGGGTGACGAAAAAAATTTTTTTTTTCCAAAAATGAAATTCAATGAAAGTTTCTTAAACTACTCTAAAAGTACAGCTTAGACATCAATTTTTAGCATTCAACTCCAATTAGTAACCTGAAACATGGAGTTGGAAATTTATGTACCCCAGTGAAACATGCAAAATGTGGCATTTTTAATTTTTGAACGCAAATATTTCAGTGTTTGCCGTCCGGTAGCCCGTAATGTTTTACACCGGCGTGTAGCTAAGATATAGCGCTACAATAATCTGAAATAAAAAGAACGGTCTAGGGGGGGTTCCAGACGAGTTATGCCCCCCGATAGGGGGACGAAAAAAAATTTTTTTTCCAAAAATGAAATTTAGTAAAAGATTCTTAAACTACTCAAAAAGTTACGCAAAAACCCCGTTTGTTAGGTCTGAATTCCGATCAGCAAGTCAGAAATTCGATATCGAAATTTTGGTCCCATAGTTAAGCGGGCCGATTTTTAGAAGGCCATATCTCGAGCGTGGAGCGTCGAATCTGGAAATTCTTTGCGGTGGTTACATAGCCTATCAGGACGTATTAGTCCTCCAACTTTGAGCCCTCCACGCCAAAGTTTCATTTTTGGGTCTGAATACTGAAACTCGATCGGTTCAGAGACTGGCTCTTAATTTTTATTATCTTTCTTTGTTTATTTCTTGAAGATACTGGATTATAGGAATTATGTTTCTTTGACAAAATTTGATTACCTTTCTCTTTTTTTGTGACATCATTGAAAGAATTTTAGTTTAAACTTGCTAACAGTTTTTGTACCAAAACCATACCAGTACGTATTTGTGCCAAAATATGTTCCTGAGTGTTCCAAGAGAGCAGCTTACGTGCGTAACGATTTGAAATCCCTTAGCGACGTTAAAAATTGCACCACGGCACTCGTGTAGTTAAGGCCCGACCGAATCAAAATTTTCAACCGGATCCTGATCGGATATCATATTATGCAAAAGGGGGTGTAAAACTCGGAAAGTACTTGCTTGGGACGCTGATCAAACAGGGCAAGAAAAATCAGCCTTCAAAATGCATTCAAAGGTATTCTTGGAGTAAAACTAATAGAAATTTACAGTTTTAGTGGTTTCAGATGCGGAGCCCAACCAAAATGAGAATTTTTTGGAAAATGTGTCTTTAAAGAAGCCTTTAGAACGCATTCTGAGCGTGAAATAGAATAGACCGTTCTACTGTAGGTCATAATTTATCCGTTCGTTCTCTTACATTGTATTTTGCTCTTTTCTTCCTACCTCCACCGAAAAGGGGAGAAACCACAATACACCTCCTGAGCACACCACTGGACTTTTTCGTAGAGGTTGAAGACCTGCGGGTTTTTTAATGTGAACTGGCATGGCAGATTATTCAAAATGAAGGATTTTGTGCTGTAACCGAAAAATTAAGCAAAAGATAGAAAAATACGTTTGTAAACTATTAGTTCTTCTAAATGGATCATCAAAGACTCTTCTAGAAACAGTTGTACATTTTGAATAACAGCATTGAAAACGCTAAATTCATAAACGCATAAAAGCATTTTAAGTCGAAAATTGAGTATTCTTGAGCCTGTTTTTGCTGCAGCCGCCATTAACAGGTACTTACTTATACTTCGCTTCTGCCTGGCCTGGCTTCTGCCCGTTCCTCATGACTGGCTAGCTTTCTCAAATACTGAGTTTAAGGTGTTTGTCTGGCATCGGCGTGTAGCTTAGTGGTTAGAGCACTGGACCGGCAATCCAAAGGTGCTGGGTTCGATTCCCAGCTACGCCATTGCATATGCCTTACTTTTTCACCTTTCATTCAATTTGGCTACACTAGTTCAGCTTGAGTTTGATGCTTGTGGCTTCTGCCCGCTCCTCATGACTGGCTAGCTTTTTCAAATACCGAGTTTAAGGTGTTTGTCTGGCATCGGCGTGTAGCTTAGTGGTTAGAGCACTGGACGGGCAATCCAAAGGTGCTGGGTTCGATTTCCAGCTACGCCATTGCATATGCCTTACTTTTTCACCTTTCATTCAATTATACATACCTTTAGATCGGAGTGTGTACTAAATTGTCTTCTGGGGTAGGGAACGACCGGAACCGGATTTTTGGGTCCGATCGGAATCGGAATCGGAACTCAAGTACAGTTCCGAATCGGAATTTTTCGGAATCGGAACTTTTTTGAAAATCGGCTTAAAATTTTGGAATAACCTGTTTTTGGCAAAGAAACAGTGTTTACGCAGCCATCCTTTACAATTTCATGCAAACATCCAGTACCATGTCATACGATAGCAATGCATTAAAATCGCCAACCATCAATAGGTCAAATTCAAAGCGCATAAATTATACTTTAAAAACAACAATTTTTCAACGTTTTTAGTAGAGTGCGAACTGGTATTGGGCATTGAGTGTATTGTGGTGTTTTCCAGGTATTGGGTTTTTTATGCCCCAATACCCAATACTAATTAGGACCTATTAAAATCGCTGTTGAACTGAAAAACTGACCAGAAAAAAATCGAAGATTGACCGATCATTACAGTAGGTATAGAAAGCCGGTTTTGGTTAATAAACTAAAGGTTAAGAATGCCTTATACTGTCCGCTTTTCTGGTACACCAGTAATTAGTGCAATTTCTCTGTTCTTATCTAAGATAAACGTTTGTGATTCAAATGAAATTTGTCATTTTAGTGATACAGAATGTACTAGTACTGTACCCAGGGGGTGCGGGTCTGGTACATCCCTTTCCGGTGGAGTAAGAAGAAAAAATCCGCCAAAAATAAGAAACACTGTAATACAGTAGCTCATGTACGGACCAAAACTGTTAATTTCTGCTTATTTTACCCACCAGAATGGCTTCTAAATGCTTTCGTAAAGGCTAATTTTACAAAATTTTCTGGACCTGGTTGGACAACGGCCCAACCAAGCCTCTTTGAAATTTTAATCCCTGTGAAAAAATCCTGTGTACCCCACTAGAATGTACCTTTTCACGTAAATGCAATTTTTGGCTCAGTTACGCAAGTAATGGGTGTTGGGGGTATTGGGGTCTCAGATATTGATTGGGGTATTGGGTTTTTCAGGTATTGTTCGCACTCTAGTTTTCAGGCTTCAAGTGAATTCTGTCACCTTCCGAAATGTGTTTTGCCACTTTAAACGTCCATTCACTGGCTTTGATCAAAATATTTAAGGCGTTTGAAGACTGCCGAGTGCTTCAGACTCAGGTGCTTCCATAACGGAGTGGTGCTAGCTAACTATATTTTTACTTAGTGGGATTACAGAAGTTAGGGATTACTAAACTACACAGATTGTCAATTGCACAGCAAAGAAGACACGCAACAGTATGCAAGAAATGGTGTTTGATTTCCTAAAAATTTAGCAAAAGTTCCGAAAAATTCCGAGACCTCTGAGTTCGGAATCGGAATCGGAACTGCCAGTTCCGATCGGAATCGGAATCGGAATTCCGGTCGTTCCCTATTCTGGGGTGAGGGAGTTTGATATTTAGAACTGGGAGTATCCCCTATGTAGCACATTCCTCGTCTCGTCGATGCTAGAAAACTTAGTTTCTTTTTCTGGGGCATCAAAATCTGAAATTTTTTCATTGATCTTTTCCATGGGTTGGGTTAGTATTTCGGTTGAGAAGCTGAGAATTTTAAAATCCTTCCTGAGTGGCGTAGGGGCGTCGAGGGGCATTTCAGCAGATTTTAACCCTGAAAGGTTGTTCTAGTGGATCTGTTTATTGAGGACGGTTGTTGTCTTAAGCGATTATGACCCAACAATTATTAATCTTTTTCAATGATTCATTACTTACATGCGTAAGTAGAATGGAGGTAATATAAGCATTAAGCAGGTTGAACGGATTCGCTCGCTCATTTCTGAATTTCTGTAATCTCCAGTGGCTGAGCTAACCGAAAAATCACCCACTGCTGCGCCAGATGCATGATAGTACATGTGTGATGGCAATGACTTGAATTACGTGGGCAAAAAGAAAACCGTGTGTTTCGTGTAAATATAAGGCATGATTTATGTCTGATCAGGAATAATAAGACTTGTAAAGTGAAGGAAAAAAGGGAAATGAATCAATCTACCCTATGAAGGGGACGTACTGTAACATTGTGGGTACATAGGGTCAAAACGTGTAATAATGTAGGTGCGTCCTTGCGTTTCTTCGAGTGAACTCCTTTGTTTTGGATATTTGTGTTTAGCTTGAGATCGCACGCGCTGCTCAATCAGTGTCCTTTAAAAATTATTTTTAATTCCATATGGTCGAGTATAGGGTAATGAAGGTGTAGTTCCATCGCACGACCGTAATTCCGTCTCTTACGTACGTACGTGCGTCCGTTCTGTGCTGTGCATGTAGTGCAGTCAGTCAGTGGTCAGTATGCAGTGCGATGCTAACTAGATCCGATGGACGAGCATTATTCGGCACACAACTGAGATGTGCCAATCAATAGTTGCTTTATGTTAGACATGTTCCAGTGTCAATAGGACACAGTGGTTTTTTCTGCGTGTCTCGCTCGTATTCGAGCCGACGCAAGCAGCTGGTGCGTGACGGCGCTGCGCCAGCAATTCTGTTGCAGTTGGCTAGAACGTGTAGCAGAACTTTGCTCACATGTGCTATTAGCCGGCCGTCCCTGGTCCAAATTGCTTGGCTGTCGATTATTACAAGTGCTGTCCGTTTCTTGCCAGCCGAGCGTCGGCTTGCAAATTAATGGTGCAATCGGTGGCGGCACTCCTGGTGTTGGCCGTGTTAATTGGCGCACGTTTTTTAATCAATCACCGCCCATCATTTGGGCCGTTTACTCATAGCTATCGACGCGGCGGGTAGCCTTGTCCCGCCGGTCTGTGCCGCTGCTGGCCAGCCCAAGTGTCGTGAGCGCTCAAGATTTGGCGCTAATTGTGGCGATAGCTGTCCTTTTGGTGCCGTTCAATTCAATCACATTGCGCTGCCTTTGTCGGCATGAGCAAGTGTGTCTGCTGCTGCCTGGCCAGTGACTCGCAACGCCCCAGGCAAACACACACGAGCTGCCTTTCATAATCACTAATTAGAGGCGCCCTGTCCTCTTCTGCATTTCTCCTCGCCAACCTACGTACCATCTCCAATGGAGCGACGTAGGTTATTTGGTGCTATCTCATGTTCACAGACCACTCTAGTATGATTGCAGTGCGAAAGATTAGCAACACCATTACTGCCACCTTCTCCTCTTCAAGTAAGTCGTCCTAATTTGCAGCACTCTCTCTCTCTCTCGCCTCAGTTTGGCATCCGTACTTTATTGGTTAGGTACTCGAGGTTAATCTGGTTTAAATTTAATTAATGCATTGTCTGATTGGAGTTCTGTTCTCGATTTTGAAGTCTGTAGTTTTAAGTACAGCGTGGCCTCCCTACGCGTACGGATTTCAGTTCTAACTAAAGTGCGTAACTTATAATACGTACAGGATAGTATAAAACTCGGCGAGATTGGCCCAGAATTGTTCAACGACTTATGGATATCTACGATTTTTTGCGAAGAAATTAAAGCATCCGCGATCAAACCACAAATTTGTAGTGCAGCTCATTGATCCTGCCATCGGTCCCTGGGTGTCTGGCGAAAGCTCCGTAAACTTCGTAGCAGTGGCGTGTCTAGGATTTTGCAAAGGGGGAGTAACAAAGCGTAGAAAGTGCCTGGGGTAAGAAAATGTAGCAAAATCAGCCTTAAAAACGCGTTTAAGAGTCATTTTGAGCATAAATTAACAGAAATTATATAAGTTTTAGTTGTTTAAAGTGGCCTGATTGCGCTTCTGACCACCACGGCGAAAAAAATTGAAAATTTAGCCCTCAAAAACGCAGTTAAAAAAAGGCATTCTGACCATATAATAAACAGTTTTAGTACATACTGTAATTCGTTTTGTTTCTTCTCTTTTTGACAGACTTTCTCTTCCTACTTCCATCGCAAAGGGGGTGTACCCACACCCGCACTACACCCCCTGGATATGCCACTGCTTCGTAGTATGATACGTAGCCTGATGTCTATTTCTGGTAGAATACGAAATTGTGCGAAAAGAAAGTGGAAGTGGAACTGTTTGTGTAAAGCAAACTCTAACTAAAGCAACACTGTCTTGTGACCAAGTTTCATCCAGTTCTATCGGATAATTGCAAAATGTTCAACCATGAAATTATGTCACTTGGGCCGAACAGTCTCTATGATAAAAACGACAGGAGCGATGTTACGTTGTATTGCGGGTCTGTGGGTTGATCGAATGTCATGATTTCAAAATTAATCCTAAGTAATTTGATGATCTGAAATATAAATTAAAAGCTTTTTACTTTGGCCGGACAACGTATACGATACGAGATCTTGCAAAATTTGATAAGCTTTCCGGCGCCGTTCGATTTGTGGTTAGCACGATGAAAGTAAATGGAAAATCGTTTGAGACACTGAAAAATAGATAACATCTCTAAGGCTGCCATTGTGCGAGCCAGCAGCAAGTGATTTTTATACTATAACCGAACTGCTTTAGACAATTCTTTTAAATAATGTTTTCGCGTACAAATTCTGACGCGACATCTTTTGATATTTAGAACAAACAAACAGCCAGTGAATTTAGCAAAATTGAACAATCAGAACTGATCTAAATTGTTGTGTACGTTCGTGATATTTTAGAGAGGATGCCAGATTTAGATATGATTAATTATAATCGTGCCGAAAATCTTTTCATTCGGTTGAAAACAGCCAATTGGTCTTTTTTTATGACCAACTTAGTATTCAAGAGTCAGTGTCTGATTTGAAGCGAACGAGTTTTGGTCCTTCGTTCTTCAAATCCTAAATTGAAATTATTAACTATTAACGAAGTACGTACGTAGAGAACGTATGTATATACGTACAATTCAATGTGTGGGACAAAATTTTCCAACTCTAATTTCTTTCTACTTCAGTTCGGACTTAAAAATTAGGGCCAGACCCTCCGTTATATTTATTGTTGCTTTTAACTGCTCGTTGTGGTTATGTTGTTAAAGCTACCTTTTCAGGATATGTATGGCAGGCCCTGTCCGCAAATGGTTTGTACCAAATTGTAGGCCATTCACAATCCACTCGGTTTCTGTTTTGTGCAAAATTTTTGGATTCTCTTAGATCCGTTCGTTTCTAGCTACCGTACTCGACATAGTCTTTAGTTTCTCAACACGAAAACACTATCTATCTGCTACGGTAGCCAATTTTCAGAGATGAAATGGAAGTAGCGGCGCTGCTGTTTTTCGCTAAAAAGTAAGAAAACGTTCGGCAATAGTGGGACACTATCCCCCATTAGCGAAAACCTACCTGATTTAAGCTGAGGCTAGATCCTAAAATTCCTAAAGATAGATCCTAAAGGTACGTTTAACTTCATCCCAAGCCTAATCCCCAATCAATGTAGAAGCCTAAAACTTGTTCACAGTGCTGAACAGAAACTGGTACTTCCAAATTGGTGGGGGCTTAGTGTCGATGTATCAAAATCGGAGCATCAGTGCGTCATGCATAAGTGAAATGCACGCTGCTTCCCTCGCAATTCTGCAGCGAAACCTAGCTTAGCCTGTACAGGGTATAGCTACTAATTGATAGCGATACAAAATTGAAAGAACTGTCTAGGGGGATTGCAGAGGAGCCTTATGGGACAGAAATGCGGTTGTAGCTTTTTTCTCAGGAATAACTTGTGACCAAAAATTCTTATCTACTCTAAAAGTTACATAGAAGTCCCAAGTTTGAAGTCCCAACTCTCATTAGTAAGAAGTCGAGTTTGAAAGTTGTTGTAAACATGTGTATATAACCCACCCATCTACTCTGTATAATAATTGTTTTGTTTCTTTTAACCAGTAAACGCTCTTCATAATGTTTTAACAAAAGTTAGGCATGAGTTAGCAGTGAGCGAGCGTTTGATAAAAAACAAATAATAGTTCTGCCGAAACTAAGAATACCTGCAGAAGCCCGTTTACTACAATCGATAAAAAACTGAAGCGTCATTCTGTGAATTTGTTCGATGCAGCGGCACATGAGATTTCAACAGCAATTTTATACTTATATCTCAACAATTGATAGCCTGTTATTTCTTGCTGCTCACTCTAGTCTTGGGCTAGAGTTGGTCTGTAGGACGATGAATTGTAATAAGTGGGATTTTTTGGTTCTTTGTGGCGCTGACAAGTAGTTACTATAGGCGAAATCAGTTTAAAAAATGTTCATGCTTTAAACTTGAATGGTTCCAGTTCTGTTACATGTACGTATAATTTATTTATTTCCCGTACGCATTGGACTTGTACTTGTACCTGTCTTTTATGGGTAGTTGCAAAATTGTGCATTTACAGTATAAATGACGGTAAACATTGAGTTTTTGGGCCTCACTCAAACGGCTCGTTTCTCGATTTACAGCTGCCGTTTTCAGGGTTTATAAACTACTTGCTCTCAAAGCTTAGTGTTTATATATTTTATGAATCACGGTCGC
Source organism: Sabatieria punctata (assembly GCA_030248155.1). Taxonomy (NCBI): domain Eukaryota; kingdom Metazoa; phylum Nematoda; class Chromadorea; order Araeolaimida; family Comesomatidae; genus Sabatieria; species Sabatieria punctata. The sequence goes on from JASANB010000358.1 coordinate 58,814, forward strand.
GGTGAAAGTATGGGTTTTGTTTGTATACGTATCACTGTACTGTTGATTTTTGAGGTGAAAAGATAGATGGATATTCGAGTGAACTAAACACAACTTTTTTGAGGCTGTCTCGAGAATTTTTTATCTGTAGACTGCGGATACAGACTCTGTGCAAATTGCTGAGACTTGATCGCACCGAAGCCAGATGTTTGTACATACTGTACGTACCTACGTACTTCAAACAAGGGGCATAAAAGTGTGATTATGGCAGAAGGCGGCAACGGTAGTGGTATATTGGGATTAACGTGAGAGAGTGTGTGTGTGAGAGAGAATCAGCGAGCCATTTGGCCCATTTTGAGGGAGCTTGTGATTTAGTAATGCCACTGCTTAGATTAGCTCTCTGATCACGGCGGCAGTTCTTTTAATGAAATTGTTGCGGCTTGCGTATGCCAGAGCTCTGCTGTGCAGTTGTTGGTGTGCCGCGGCCCGGGTCGTGCCCCGTCCGGCCCATCACGCTAAATACTGTTTGGCTGCGGAAATTCTGCGTTATCAGCAAATCTTGAAAATCGATAGCGATTAACGCAGTGGCCGAACGCAGCTGGTCCGCAAGTCACTTCTCACTTGCAATGAGATAGTTAGAAGGAGTTAGTCCATCTCTCCAGTGACCCTCAAGCGTACCCATATGTCAACTGCGCCGCCACGCCGTCGGCGGCACTGGTGGCATGAGCTGGAGCAGAAGCCACCCGCCGGTAGCAGTGCCAGTCAGCCGCCACTCTAATCGGTGCCTTTGCTTTCAGGTCTGATGAACGACTGGGAGATCGCTGGCAACAAAAATCCATGGGTATGTCCTAGCGACAGACACTTGGCTCTGAGAGCGCAGTAAGTTGTGTGCTTGGTGGGTGCCTCCTGCTAATTGTGCCGCCGTTCTCGAGGGACGGCCGACAACTCAATGCAAAGACGTCATAAGAAGCTAGCAATTAGGGTTCCTAATTCCCGTCAAAAAGGTCTGGATGGGGTTGTGCCGTCGACGCATTATGTTGTCACCGGCCATTACATCAGCCTCTCTCTCTCCCTCTCTCCCTCTCTCTCTCACTCGCTGCTTAACCGTCGGCCGTCTAGGTCTCTGGTGTCGGTGCGCTTCGGCGCGCAATCAGACATCAGGCGTTGGGCGCTTGAAAAACCCAATTTTGCAGGGTTTGCCGAGCTTTGGCCTCCTGCTTGATTGGCTGTCGGTTTCAGGTTGAAAGCCGGTTGGTCGGTGCACACGCAGAACAAACGGACTGCCGGCGCCGCCTCTCCCAAGCAGCCGAACGGTGGTGCCACTGGTGCTGCCGACAAGATCAGCGACGCGGAACGACAGCAGATCGCCGCCGTTCTCGCTCGCGCCGAACAAACCAAGGAAGCGGAAGCCGACCGGATCGGGTAAGATTTCATTCTGTCAATCTCTCCCCCTCCGGCCGTCCGGATAAATCACCGACTGCCGCTTACAAATTGCCACTGCTTAGTATTAGCATGTATATGTGCTGGAGGCCCTCAATCTAGAAGCGCTAGCTGGCTCTGCATATTTCAGTTGCGGCGCGCGGCGTAATTGTTGACGGTTGTGTAGCGAAGGTACGAACCACCGTGCAATCGGATAATTAATGACCGACTCGGCGAATCGGCAGTTAGGCTGAAATTTAGCATTTTATGCGCAATGACAGTCGTTCGATAAAGGCCTTCTGCACGGCCAACCGACCTCTCTGCCTCCAACCACTCCCTACTGTCTTGCCTGCTTTGTCTTGGTAGGTTAGCTTCTACTCTACCGACACACAATTGTTTGTATGTACGTAGGCCAGCAAACATACGTGGTCTAGGCTGTTATACCATCCATTCGCTAGCCGATACTCATACAGAGTTTCATCACCCCACTCTCGACGAGAATTCGGAAACTCGCTGATTAGTTGATTTGTCTTACCCCTCCCGTCGCTTTTTGTATCTACGACATACGCAGCAAAATGAGAAAGCGATGTCGTAAATAATGTGCTTGGCTCGGCTGGTAGGAGGAGCGGTTTTGCCGGCTTGATTGCGTACGATTGTGACATAGTAGAGGCAGAAGTGGAGTTGCACTCGGCACACTCTCTCTTGACGTATTAGTAGCGATTGGTTCACCGGCCCGTTAACAGTTTATCGTTGCGTCTCGCTCCGCCCGGACGAACATAAATACGAGGCTGTGTCCAGCCACACTGATTACTTGACACCCGCAGCTTCTGGCTCGATTAAGCACCTCACTTTTTCCGCTCCACCCATAGCTTCGAGCCAGAACAGAACGCAACCTTGCCGAGAAGCAATTAATTCGGGCATTGTTTTGCCTCCGTGATGGTCCCAGTCACGCAGCCGGTGCACTGAGCACGTACGTGTGTGTCTTGTCATGTCGCATCGTTACCGCTCTCGCTCCAATGATTGGTACCACCCAATTTCGACGCCGGCGATGCAGCGGCGGTTTCTGCCGCGACGAACGTTGTCGTCGTCGGTGGGCAGCTATTACCAATGGCACCAAACTTCTGGGTAAGCCGTTCCCATTGGACTACACCGTTGATATTAGGCGAGCTCGGCCGGAAATTCAATCTGAGTGTGCGCCGCCGACCCTTCCTCCCGGCTGCGCGTGCGACCTCGTCTCTGTGACTGTTTTAGAAAACTGGTCGACCGACTCGAGAACATGCGACGGCGAGCCACCGGAAACGGAGTCACCCAGTGCATGTTATGTGGCGCTGATTTTGGACTGCTCGGCTCGAAGAGCTACGGAGCCATGTGCCACGACTGCAGGAAAGTAATGCTTCTCTCACAGACACAATCAATTGATTGGCATCTCTCTCTCTCTCTTTCACTTTAGTACGTGTGCCAGAAAAATTGTGGAGTAGAGACGTTTGATCAGGAAAAGCGCGATATTGTCTTCCTTTGCAAAATTTGCAGCGAATACCGCGAGGTAGATCAGTGAGCGTGTGAATGCGTAGTAGGCTGTGTTGTGATTGAGTTGTGGAAGAAGACCGGTGCTTGGTTCTACAACCGCATTCCGGACGCCCCGGCCAGATCGCCCGATCGGCATTGGGGCCATGCGACGCCTGAGCGCAGCCCCCTGCGTACACGAGCCAGCGCCAATAGTGGCAGAGACAGATACTCGTCTGAAGAGGACGACGAATATCGAGGACCCCCGCGCAGATGGACCTCTGCCAAGTACGGCCACGACTCGCAAGGAGACGCTCGCAATCGCAGCGGTAGTTATAGACGGTTACTGCCACAGGTGCCTACTGAGGAAAAGTACGTCACTCACTCTGTTCGCAACTCTGTACTGCTGCCTTGTAGACGCAGGTCGCCAATTATGCAGCCGCGATGGGCGATGGAGCACAGAAGTATCAGTTACGGAACTGAAGGAGGCGACAGCAGCACTTCCGAGGAAGGTTGGCGCCGCTGAGCTGTGTGTGCGCAACTAATGCCTCCTATTTAGAAGGTGTCTGTCAGCGACGCAAACCCCGATTGCCCCACACGCCCGGCACGATGGCTGCTGGATCTATGCAACGCATCGCAGTCGGCAGGAGACACAAACTCACTGATACAGGCACGCCCCTTCTTCTTTTACCTGCTCACTGAGGAGTAACAGTTGGTCTGGCTTTATAGAACAGAACTTCATACCATACATGTAACAGGTCATCCGCCGAAGGAGGAGGGGGGTTGGGGGTCTGGCGCCGGACAGGCGTTTTTGTGTTAAAAATCGCTAATTTGGGCTGAAATACAGCTAAAAAGTGCTGTTTTGCAGGCTATTTTGGCAATTTTTGTGTCAGAAATTGTAAAAAATTGCAATAATTTGCTCAAAAATTTACTTGGCTGAAAAATCGGGGGGGGGGGGTAGGCGAAATCGTCTCGGGGGGCATCCGGGAGGTCTGGCCTAAGTTAGGTAGGGGCAGACCCCCTGTTACCTGTTACATGTATGCTTCATACACTGCACTGTGACTGTGACGATATAGAAAGAAAGGTGAAAAAGTACGTACAGTACTTACATGGTTTCAGATAGCGAGCAAGGCCCTGAGGAGAGCGGCAGTCCGACCCCGCCTTCGTCGCCCAGGTACTCTCTGCCCACGCCTTCCAGTCACGGAGAGCCGGAAATACAGACGCAAGCGCTAACCGGAGACGTGTCCGATTCAAAATCAGTCGATTCAGGAGGTGAGTGCGCCGGTCTAGGGCAGAGGCAACTGCGAGACCGCCCACCAAATACGCTGCAGTTTTAGTGGTGCAGAGCGACAACTCGCAGTCGCTGATCCGACCCAGCACCCTGAAGCCGGTGACCGCCTGTCCTCCTTCGGCCCTGCCGCAACACACGTCCGACTCCAACCAGACGCCTTCCATCAGTCAACCTCGTCCCACTGCTGACAAAGTCCGGTCTGCAGCCAATCAAGAGGAAACTGTGCGCAGTGCTCTGCAGCGACAACTGTATTTGGGGGTAAGCAAACAGATTACAACCTTGTACAGATGCTGTCATGTTGTGCATGGGCCAATTTTGGCTCGACCTATTTATAAGTCAGACCACAGACCCTACCCTATACATGTTACAGAATAGTCAAGATGCTCTATCGGGGGACCCCTAGACGATTCTTTCCACTCCCTCCCTCCCTCCGATTTTTCTGGCAAGTAATTATTTCAGCTAGTTTCTGCAATTTTTTTAGAATTTCAGATACTAAAATTGCATGTAAACCGGCACTTCTAGCTGTATTTGAGCTCAAATTACCTTTTAAGCGGTTTTTTACGTTTTTCAGCCGGAACTTGCGATTTTTTTGCAATTTTAGGATGTTTTAATGCAACCCTCATTCCCCAGAATTTGGGCTCGGACCCCTCCTGCCGGAGCCATACCCGTAACCCCTCCTCTGAAGGCGAATGACCGGTTGCATGTACTGTTTGCCCCACGTACATCTACGTACTGTGTAACAGGTTAGCCGTTAAAGCTTCGGTTGTCTGTGAGCCTTGGGAACTAAGAAAGAAATAATTTCCGGGAGGGGTTCTGGTGCTAAAAATGGCTAAAATCAAAATTTCTGGCAGAGAATCGCTCAATATTTTAATCAGGACTGAAACTGAGCCTACCTATGCAACTGTAACAGAGCCGACTCTAGCAGTTTTCTTCGTGTGTGTGTGTGTGGAGCAGGTGCAGATGCGTGTGAGTTTCAGCAGTCGCAGGAGACGTCGGAGCCGGAGACGGGTGCAGGTGCAGGTGCGCTGGCTGTGGCGAGGAAGTGTTCGGTGCGCACGCTAGAGTCGGTCACCGACATACCGTCGTCGCCTGAAGACGAGCTGAGTGAGTGAAGTGACTACCTGGTCTGCACCGTTCAGTTTTATCTACTCGTTTCTTTCCGTTCTGTCTTAGCCGTAAGGAAACGGTCGAGCTTTCTGTCAAAGCTCAAAGCGGACTCCTTATTCCGACGGCCGCGCAAGTCCAAACCGCTGCAGCATGATATGGGTTTGTATTTTGCTTTATCATTTTCTGCCATCTGTTCCGTTCTTTCTGCTCTTGGGAGTTGTTTGGTTGATTACTCACTGCAAAACATGTCCTTCTGCTAACTGCGAGGGACAAAGAAAAGTCTATTTTAGGTTCGCTTGGAACTATCGAGTTTGCTCTTCTCTATGACCCGTCAGAGCAGGTGCTGCAAGTGAACCTGTTGAAAGCACGGGTACGGCAGATTTACGTATTCCTCATACAATACTGTGCCGATTGTTTAGAACCTTCGAGCCATGGATTCCAACGGCTTCTCCGATCCATTCGTTAAGTTGAACTTGCTCCCTGGAGCCGAAAAGGTACTTACTCTCCGCTAATACTGTACTGTTTGTATTCTTATACAACAGTGCAGTTCACCTGTCCGTTTTGTGGACAAGTTGGGTAGTTGAATTGCGTTTAACAGCTAAAACAAGCGTAAAATAGCAAAAAAACACGTACAATGTACGTACATACAGTATGTCTTGAATATCAACAGCACCGAAAACGCTAAATTCCCTTACCAAAATAAATTATTTTACGCTAAAAATTTATGTTTCCTGAGTCAGTTTGTTAGTGTTTGATTCGCTATTTGATGTGTGTTTTTGGGTCGCCATATCTACACTGTTTCGATGTGAGGTAATCTCTAGTAGCTACATGTACATAGACCGTAGTGTATGTCGTAGTTCCTCTTTATCAAAGACCATTATATCCATACATGGGCCGGGGGGTTTGCCCACCCCCAACTTGGGCTCGACCCCCCAAACGACCCCCACTCACCCACCTGAAGCCGACTTTTGTTCCTGACCCACCCACCAAAATCGCCGCGACCAGACATGGGCTAGCATTTCGGCTGAGGGGGGGGTAGAATTTTCAATTCCTGAGGGGGGCTGAGGGGTGGTAAGCTAAAAAGTCCGATTTTTGGTTAAAATCAATGTTTTTTGGCTTATTTTTCATTAAAATAAGCTAAAATTAGCTATTCTGAGCACATTTACACCTAAGTCAGGCCTACTTTTATCATAATTTTCTATACAAAATTCTTCCAAAAATTCCTGAGGGGGGTAGCGGTCGGCTAAGGGGGGAGGTCAGAGCCTGAGGGGGGCCAACCCCCCAAATTTTCGGATTTTGACTACCCCAACCCATTTTTCCGGCTCATGTATGGTCATACAGTATGTGACCTTTTGAGGCGACAAAGTTGAGAACGAAGACTGTGTTCAAGTCGCTGAATCCAGAGTGGAACGAGACTCTCACTTATCACGGCGTGACTGAGGAAGATCGGTTGAGGAAAACCCTCCGAATAACCGTTATGGACGAAGACCGCATAGGTTCTGATTTTCTTGGCGAAACCAGAATTCCGCTCAAGAAATTGTCGGGCAATAAAGAACGAAAATTCAACGTCTACTTGGAAAAGCAAATGCCTGTACGTGGTTTGCACTCCTTCTCTAGCCTGTGCCTGCATGTGGTGGCAAGTTTAGGTGGAAACAATGAGTCGTACAAGTGATGCCTCGTTTACAGACGAGCGCGGCAAGATTTTGCTGTCGCTTTCGTACAACGTTCAGGCCAATGCGCTAGTTGTTGGTATTATTCGGTGCGCAGAATTGCTTGGTTGTGACGCCTCGGGCTACTCCGATCCTTACGTCAGACTGTAAGACATCGACCTTTATATTTATACCAAGTCTGCTACAGTATGTACGCTTTTTAGTCTGCTCGTTCCGCTCAGCTCTAAGAAACACAAGGCTAAAACGCACGTCAAGAAACGCAACTGTAATCCAGAATTTAATCAGGTATGCACAGACTGTGGTAGTTGCGTAAACCACAAGCTTCTTCTTTGACTAAACAGTCCTTTAATTTTGACTCCATTGTCTGTACTCCCTTATACAAAGTTTCATACCCATCGTGCTAGATCGGCGTTTCGTCCTTCCAGAAAAACTGTAAAAATCCACGCTATATTTTTATATACGTACAATGTGGTAGGGTAGACGCAGGTATTAGAGTAATGTACAATATTATAATATAGGTAGAGGTCTTCCAGATGACATACTGTATAGTGTATCCCAAATTTCTCACGATCCCAGACCCATGGCAAAATCTACCAAATACATAGTGCTACTGTATGTACGTTTTTATGAAAAAAGGAACGATACACAGTTGCCGTTGCACCTATTGGCAGCAAGGGGAGGGTTGTTTGTAGGCAGGGCTACCACATTAAAGGGCTCTGAAAAGAGCGAGGTGTGTCCTGAGCTGGCCGAAAGGACAGTGGAACTAAAAAAACAACAGCCAGTAAGCTCAGCAAATGCGATGAAGAAAGAGGGGGTAGTTGAAAGCGAGGGCTTTTGGGTTCTGTAGGCAATAAGGCAGTCGCCAAAGGAGTCGACTCAGTGCCTCAGCGCAGACTACAATTTCACGTGGCACAGTTTATCTAACCCTGGAAACTGCTGCATGGCGACCTTATCGACGGGTGTTGCTTGTTCCCATGTCTTCGCCTCTTGGTGGTCGACCGACCCCTGACTTGTTCGGCCAAAGGAAGACAACTTTGTGTCCGCGACCCACTGCAAGCCTCCACACAGCTGGGTTTTCTCTTCGGGAGTCAGCCATGCCGGCCACCTGGCTCCCTCTTCTGCTGCTACAGGCTGACGACACTGAACAGAACCCTGGTCCCCGTCAACCGCGTGCTGCCCATTACTGCGCGGTCTGCTTGATTGATTGCCGCGGTTCCTACCTCTGCCAGTCCTGTCATAACTGGATCCATAAGCGCTGCTCGGGCCTTCAGCGTCAGTCTGACTACTCTTGTCACTGGTGTGACCCTTGCTGTCGCCACTCGTCCACGCCTGCTTCTCGACCTAATACTCCTGGTCCCAGGCGCTCTACCCCTTCTCTCCTGCCTCATCTGCCTCTCCTACAGAATAGGGGTATGGGCCAACCCCCCTCACCCCCGGCGCATGTATGCCTGTTCTAACTTTAGCAAAGCACCCTGTAAATGTCTACTATAGTTTTCAGCTAGCATTTTTGGTCCTGGGAGCAATTTCAAATTTTTAGCCTCAGCTGAAAAGTTCCGGTTCTGGTCGATCGCTAGTCGTGCGTCGCTAATTATCAAACGTGTAACAGTCTTGGTGTCTTGGCCATGGGTAGTTTATGCTATTCCGTGTGTTACGGCCGCCCCGGCACCCGTGGAAGCGGTATGTTTGTGGGTTCGAAACCTATCGAGGCGATGGGAAGTAGTCGACACAAAGCCCAACCTAGATGTCGAAAGTTAGCAATGGCAAGTAGATACAGTAAATGGGGACCAAACCGGCGCTGTCTTGCACACACCGACAGCAGAGGATAGGGTTGTTGTTAAACAACGCTGCTGGACCTTGTGTCTCTTCCTGCATCCTGCTCTATAGCAGTTGGCTATTCCTAGTCCGAAAAGACAAAATGCTTTTGAATGCTACTAGACTTCATCTGGAAATGAACATTCGACTAATTTTTTGTAGGAAAGCGCATATCTCTTGCCTGTTCAAAACATACGTACTGTACATATACTACATACTACAGTGAAATTTTTGATGGCATAATTTGTCATCAAGCCTCAAGTATGTATGTCTCAGAAAACCTGGATTATATATACTGTACATACCTAAACAGCATACTGTAGAGCCAAAAAAGCTGTTCAGTGAAATTTGTCATTATTTCTGAGATTACGCGTACGCAATACGCAAAAAACGCATTAGTTTTTGCAATGCGTATACACAAACTCATACGCATTTGTAATTGGAATGCGTACACGCATACGCATTTGAAAAATCCGGTATTAAACAACACTAAGCCAAGGCAGCGACATTTTGTTTGAAATGCTTGAACGGGTGGTTTCGAAACGGATGCTTATCATTGTATTGTTTTTGTCTGTAAACCAAAATTCCAACGCATATGGCTAGCTTCACTGCTCATTTACGCTTCATTTGATTTCTAGGAATTCGCCTTCCAAATCCCGCTCAAAGATTTGCCCAAGAAAACGTTGGAACTACGGGTGTTTGATAAAGACAAATTCAAAGGCGACGATTTCATAGGTACCATTCGGATGAGGCCGTGTGAGTACTGAGTGCCAAGCAGTATTCAGGTGGACTGGCGTTTGGTTCGGACGCAAGAGGAGAGCGGGCGCGGCATTGGAACAAATGTGTGCAGAACCCCGGTCAAAAGTTCCAGTGCTGGCATAAACTACTGGCCGAGTTGCCATCCACCGGTGCCAAATGAGTTGCAGCGCTCGCTGTTTCGTCAGTATTCAGTCTCATACCAAATCCATCAGAACCACATTTGAACGGATCATACATACGTATCACACTCTACTTGTACAGGACTGGTCTCACTCAAGGGCTTAAGCTTATCGTTTCTTTGTAAAAATAAACTTTTAAACGGACGTGTCAAGTCTAATCTGCCTGCATAGGTAAATCTCTTTCAAGCTTTGAGAATTTGAGACGTGTTTTCAGTAAACATCAAAATTTCCAAAGGTACAGTTGCCTCAACTTTGTTGGA
>JASANB010000359.1:0-39369 GCA_030248155.1 Sabatieria punctata
AAGAGTATTGGGATAAAATTGTAGAATGCCATAAAGAGCGACCCAGATAAAGTGAAGCTGGAGTCGGGCGGAGTCGGGCGGCTGTGCGAAGCAGGAGACGGGGGAGCAGACGGCCGATGGGAAGGATGTGAAAGTGAGGAAGAGAAAGTTGTTCTGTCCCGACGACCTGAGGGGCGCATCTCATGCCGGTCTGGGAGAAGTTGGAGCGCATGGACGAGGCCATTCCTTTCCGCGTGCCTGTCGACCCTGACTTACTGCAGATTCCAGTTGGTTTATTTATTTGTTTCGTTGGCTGCACGCTTAGGCTGACACGCGTGCTGACGCGTAAGTTTTCTGGTTACAGTCAATATCGCTATCTTATAGCCTTACTGGGCGGGCACCTCCGTAACTGCAAGCAACACCTTCATAAATGCAACGAATATTTTGAATATAGCGTGTTGAACTTAAGGAGGTTTAACTGTTTACACCCTACCACACCACCAATACAGTTCAGGGCATTCATACTTGTATCAGGTTATTCACTCCTATAGGTTGGAGGAGTTTGGCTCCGCCCGGGCTCCCAGCCCAAATTCTACGGGAGTGGTTTGGTTAGGTACTAAATAACGCTCAAAATCGCAATTTTGGGCTAAACAGCGTCAAAAATCGCTAATTTAGGCTCAAATACAGCTAAAAGTGCCGTTTTACAGGCGATTTTAAGCAATCTTAGTTTCTGAAATTCAAAAAATAATCGTGAAAATTTGCTGAAAAGTTACTTACCTGAAGAGGTCGGTCTGTTGGAGGGGTTTGGAAAAATCGTCTCGTTGGACGTTCGGGAGATCTGGCTTAAGTCGGATGGGGCAAAACTCCTGTTGCATGCATGGTTCAGGGGACCGTCCTCAACCCGAAGATACACAAGGACCGGTAGCAGTACCAAAAAAAAGAAATCACTGATTTACACCTTAAAGAGCTTTTCTAACATTACTGGTGAGCTGATTTTACTATAGAAAAGAGTCACTGAGCTATATGAAGTTTTGCGACTTATGTACAGTTGTAAAATTGTGTGTAGGATTACTTCGACATCGTGAAGACGCCGATGGACCTGTCTACGATCAAGGAGAAGCTGAACACGGGCGACTACAAGAACCCGTGGGAGTTCTGCAACGACATGTGGCTCATGTTCGACAACGCCTGGCTGTACAACCGCAAAAACTCCAAAGTCTACAAGTACTGCACTAAAGTGAGCTCTTTCTCTATTTTCCATCCTATTATTGATTTCTGTCGGTCTGTCTTTAGCTCTCCGACTGTTTTATCGACGAGATCGACCCGGTGATGCGTTCGTTAGGCTATTGTTGCGGTCGGAAACTTGCCTTCACCCCGCTGGCGCTCTTTTGCTACGGTCAGCCGATGTGCACAATCGCCAGGGACCAACCTTACTATGTCTATGAAAAGAGGTGCCCGACTGTATTCTTTGTTTCTCTTTAACAGCAGATTCGGTGATGAAACTAGCTCCGTTTGACTCCTGATTTTCGGTGATTAGTCTTTCTGAGACCTGCAATAGTCACCTGAAATTTACAGACGTCTGTCTAGTGGTAGTTGGATGTTTGTTTCAGCTCTACGCAGTTCACAGTTACGGTGACAGAGCGTTACACCTACTGTGTCAAGTGTTGGGAGCGTTGCCGGAGGCTGGCATTAATCTGAGCGAAGATCCCACCTCCACTACTGAGTAGGTTTCTGGTTATTCTTCTGTCATTAGAGTGTCAACAACTCTACTCCACATCTTTAAGTCAAATACCTGAAATATCCAATACCAATTCCTGGGACCTCCAGTAACCAATACTTGGGTAGCTGGGCCAAAAAATTGCATGTCAGTGAATAGGTTGATTCCAGTGGTGTATACACGATTTTATACGCCAACCAGCCGAGTAAATTTTGAAAAAATAGCCTTTAAGAAAGTATTTAAAAGTCATTCTGAGTGTTAAATTAGCAGAAATTAACAGTTTTAGTACTTGGTAATTCACTCCTGTTTCTTATTTTCGACAAATTCTTTTCCTAACTAGGCCGGAAGATACCAACTTGGACGTACCTGTATTATTAGAATGGCACAATCTCTATTTTAGATAAGAACAGGCTAATTAATTACTGGCGTACTATTTAGAAAAGCGGGCGCTATCAGAAATTGACTAAATTATAGTTAATTTACGCGAAAAAGCTTCCTAACCCTATTCATCGTTCAACCGTTTTGATTTTTCCAGCTCAATTGTTCAGGTCAACATCGATTTTTACAGGTCCTAATTTCTATTGGGTATTAGGGGACCGAAACGCCAATACATAACTCTAATGGATACTGGTAAAACTGTGAAAGAACTGTAGAAGGATGCAGAGCGCATAGTCTAAATGAGAGAGAAGTTGTGTGAGTTGCAGGATGGTGGGGAAGCAGCAGTTCAAGCTGATGAAGAACGACCTAATCGACTACGAGCCGTTCATCGACTGCACCGTCTGCGGCCGGCAGTGGCATCGTATCTGCTCGTTGCACAACGACAAGATCTTTCCCGGTGGCTTTACCTGCGTCAACTGTCGACACGAGGAGTCCACGCCCAAGCCCGAGAACCGCTTCACTGCGAAAAGTAACTCTCTCTCTTCTTCTACCTTCTGCTGGTTTGGGGGGATCTATTGCGTTTCGCCCAGAGAGTGTTTCGAAATTTCAAACGCGCCTGGAAATGCGTTTTTAGCACGTTTTCTCGGTAGAGGGCTAAAAAATCGCTGTTTTCAGCTGCCAAATAGCGTTTTAGAGCTAAAAAAGCAGCAAAAAATGACGAAAAGGCTTTTGAAAAACACCGTTTTCTCTTAAATATCAGCAGCGGAAACGCCAGATTCGGCTAACAAAGGCTTTTTAAGTTGATTTTAAACTAAAAATCAGCGATTTCTGAGTCGGTTTGTCAGTTACCAGTACTTGTATTTTGGGGTCGGGGGTCCGTAAAAAACTGTGTTTAGGAGGTGGGCCTTTCCAGCTGACGGTTTAATCCCTAGTACCTGTGTGCACATTAGTCTGTTCAAATGTCATACACTAGGCGTAAGCGTGTGTGGGTTTAGGACTACCTCAGTGTCGTTTGTCCAAGCACATCGAGGACCGCGTAAATTCGTTCATCAAGCGAAAGGTTCAGTCGGGCGCCACCACTGCCGGCAGCTCGGCCGGCGAGGTGATAATTCGCGTGCTCTGCAGTTCTGACAAAGAGGTGGACGTGAAGCCTCTAATGAAGAACAAGTACCACTCTCTCTCTCTATTCTATATTTTATGTCCACACAACGCAACCGCCGTTCGTTCAGGTACTTCAACGCCGGCGAGTTCGCCGAAAAGTTTCCCTACAAAGCCAAAGCCGTTTTTGCATTCGAAGTAATCGACGGAGTGGAAGTTTGTTTCTTCGGTCTGCACGTGCAGGAGTACGGATCCGACTGCACGCCGCCCAATGCCAGGTCGTTTTTGTGGATTACCCGAAAATAAACTCGGCAAATCTCTATGAAATTCTCGATTTTCGAAAATTGGCTGCTCACTGTACCATACCGGGGGAGGGAGGGGTTCTGTCCAATTAATGCGACTGTTGTTAAGCACAAAAGTCGGCGTCAAATTTGAACTGATTAATAATAATAATAATAATAATTTCAGACGCGTCTACGTGGCCTACCTGGACAGCGTTCACTTCTTCCAGCCGCGCGATCTGAGAACGGACGTGTACCATGAAATTCTGCTGGGCTACCTGCAATACGTGAAGCAGCTGGGCTATCTCTGGGCGCACATCTGGGCCTGTCCCCCTAGCGAGGGCGACGACTACATCTTTCACTGTCACCCGCCCGAGCAGAAAATTCCCAAGCCCAAACGCCTGCAGGAGTGGTACAAACGGATGCTTGATAAGGGAATCATCGAACGCACCGTCACTGACTACAAGGTGCTTATATTTTCACAACTAATTCTCTGCACACATGTGCTGCATTTCTGCTGAGGGGGCGGTAAGCTAAAAAGTCCGATAAACGAAAATTTTCTCTCGTCGGGGGGGGGGTCGGGTAAGGGGGTAGTGGAGGTACCACTTTTAGACTCGTTCTGAAAAGCATTGGCTATATCATGGTCTTCAATATTGGACTTGGGGTTTTGGATGTTTGTTCGCTCCATCACCAACCAGTTTCTTAAATAAAAGTGCCTAAATTTCCCAATTGCTGCAGGACATTCACAAGCACTCGATGGACGAGGGGCTGAAGTCACCCTGCGAGCTGCCCTACTTCGAGGGAGACTTCTGGCCGAACGTAATCGAGGATTGCATTCGCGAGTGCGACGCTGAGGAGGCGCAGCGGAGACGCGAAATGGAGGCTCAGATGCTGGCCGACCAGGCCGATGACGCAGAGGACGAACTGTTTGACATGACAGGCGGCAAGGGCAAAAAGAAGAACCCGAAGCTGAAACAGAAGAGCAAGAAGAGCAAGTCGATGTCGAAAAACAAGAAGAAACAAGGCCCCGGCAGCGGAAACGAAATGGTCGACAAGCTCTACTCCCACATGGAGAAGCATCGTGAGGTTGGTTAGGTGTCTACTGTTTTTGCGCCCGCTGCAAATTCTATTGGTTGCGAAGCTTAGAAAGTCTGCTTGATTATGGGTCTTTTTTTACATTAGCAATCGCAATCTCAACCGATTTGAATGAATCCCTTTTAGGTGGAAGATAAGTAAATTATTGAAAGATTGCTGATAGTTTTATTCAAGATCAAGAATTTATTTGTCTTTCATTTAAAAATGATTGGGTTGCGATTTGTATTTATTTGCTGCAGTAAAACATTCAGCAGGGCTGTTTCATGAGTGTAGTCTTTTCTTTCTTCCAGGTCTTCTTCACCATTCGTCTGTACACCAGCAACGTGGCGCAAGGTTCGCAGCCGATGGTAAAGGAAATCAACGACCCGGACGCCAACATAACGTCAGAGCTGATGGACGGTCGCGATACGTTCCTACAACGCGCCAGAGACGACCACTGGGAGTTCAGCAGCTTGCGACGGGCCAAATACAGCACTATGTGTCTCTGCCACGCACTACACACGCAGGGCAGAGAGCCGGAGCTGATCGAATGCAACGCCTGTAACGCTAAGAACGCCAGATACCACTGCAACACTTGCGAGGTGCCTACAACTTATTAGAAATTAAACAATATGTGGGGTAGTGGGTTTATTGGGCTAGTTTCTGCTATTGGGTCCCCTTATGACCAATAATATTTTGCACTAGATCTTTTGAATATTTTTTGGCTTTTCGCCTTGATTCAATCCTGAGAAATTCAAGAATAATAATGGAAATTTGCAAAAAAGTTTCAATTTTTAAAGCTATTTCTGTAGGCATTGAATTTATCAAATTTTACATTCTTGAATTTCTAACGATTGGGCAAATCCTGATGCACCAGTCTTTAACATACAAAACGTTCTCTTATTTTGGCACCTATGCTTCAAATTACAGGCAGTTTGGTGAAAATTGTCAGAAATGGCAGCAAAAGAAAATGTTGTCATTTTTGGAGTCACCGTGCATGATCAAATCAAATCTTGGTTAAAGTTAGGTATCCAGTGCGTTATTGTCTATCAGTAATTTGCAGGACTACGATCTGTGCGAGACGTGCTACCAAAAGACAGAACACCCGCATCAGATGGACAAAATCCAAGATCTGATGACGGACGGCGGAGGCGCCGCGGGCGGCGACTCCAGTAAAGCTCAGGACCAAAACTCCAGGAACGAATCTATACAGGTCTGCTGCACAGTTATAACAATATCGTTGGTCTGCAATTGCTAGAAGAGACCCGTTTCAGCGCTGTATTCAGTCGCTGGTGCACGCGTGCCAGTGTCGCGACGTCAACTGTCGTCGACTGAGTTGTCACAAGATGAAGCGGGTGGTGCAGCACACGAAACTCTGCAAAAAACGGCAGCAGGGCAACTGTCCGGTCTGCAAACAGCTGATCGCGCTCTGCTGCTACCACGCTAAACACTGCCAAAGTGCTCAGTGCCAGGTTGGTTGGCGTTCTTTCTACTGCCGCTCTTGACAGCTGGTTCGTCCAAACGGACAAGCACTCTCCTTCTAACAAACAAGGCCTTTGCTTTCCAGTTTGGCCCGAACTAGCTTCACAGGCGGTAGTAGTCGGGTCCGAGTCTGTTGCCGGTGGCTGCACCGCTCTATGCAAATTTTCGGTTCTAGGTGCCTTTTTGCCAGAACATTCGCCAGAAGCTGCAGGAACAGAAGCAGGCGCAGCGGCGCCAGGCCGACCGCGTGATGATGCGACGCATGATGCACATGCAGAATCAGAACCAGATGGCAGCGGCACCACAGCCGGCAGCAGGACCCTCCTCGCACCCGCTTCCGGTTCCCAGCGCCTCCAACCCCAACCCAAACGTTCCCTACGCCAACGTGCCTCATGGAATGCAACCGCAGCAACCCTCGCAGCCACAGCCGCCACCGGCTATGATGCAACAGCAACAACAGCAGCAGAGGCCTATGCACAATGTATGTACTGTACGGGTAGCAAGCAATGATAGACCTCAGCCGAGTAAACTGAACTAAGCATGTGAGGAAAAATGAAAGTAACCGATAAGTTGGTCGTTTTATTGTGGGTTTGTACTCACAAGTTCAATATTGAGTGTTCCCTCTATTGATGTCACGAACAGCTTGGAAGATGAGAAGTCACTTTTGTCTTCTTATTTTGCTCATCTTCAAGCTGTTTGTGAGGCCAATAGAGGGAACACTCAATATTGAACTTGTGAGTACAAACCCACAATAAAACGACCTTCTTATCGGTTACTTTCACTTTTCCTCGCATGCTTAGTTCAGTTTACTCTGTGGAGGGCTATCATTGTTTGGCACTCTACAAACCACGCCCCTTTACTGGCTACTATTTTTTGGTTTCTTCAGCCAATCAACGGCGGCCAGTTCCAGCCAATGAGCGAGCAGCAGATGCGCTCAGTGGCCGGTGGCGGCATGGCGCGTCCAATGGGAGGCCAGCCGCCGCCTCCCTATCGAGCCGCCTCTATGCCTCCCGGAGCGCAACAGGGCCAAGTGCGGCCGGGGGTGCCGCCGCCTCAGCAACAGATGTCCTGGGACCCCTCGCAGAACCCGGCACTCGGCTCCCCCGACTTCGGCGGACCCCCGCAGCCTAATCAGATGCCCAACCACATGCAGCCGCAACTAAGAGGTAAGATCACCCCCATTCTGGCAGTTTCACAGCACTGGCTTAGGCTTAGATGCAGGTAGAGCACGATTAGTAGGAAAGTCGTCGGTCGAAGTCGGCTGCCCTGCTAGCTTTTATGTAGTCGATTGGTGCAAAAAAGGGCTTCCTACCTGAAGTCAAGTTTTGAAGATTTATTCAGGTCCTAATCAGTGGGGTACAAAACACCTGAATGAATACTAACCAATACCTCTAGGTGACACTCTAGGTTCAGTCAGGCTTAGGATCAACTTAATAAAGAATTAGATGTTTCGCTGCTATTGGACTGTAGCCTCCTATAATAGTAAAAGAAAGAAAGCTAATTAATTAATTAATTAATTGCTGTTGCCTAAGCAGGTGCTCGTCCGATGATGCAGCCGGGTCAGCCGCGAATGGACGGCAACCTGATGGTGCAACAGATGGTGATGAGACTGAAGAACGCCAGGAACGACGAGGAACGACAGTCTATCATCGCCGAGATTAAACAGAACCCCGCCTGCTTCGCCGCCTTGCTCAAGATGAAATCGCACCAGCAACAACAACAGCAGCAGCAGCAACAGCAACAGGGAGCTCAACAGCAGCCCCAGATTAACCAGGTACCACCTGCACCTGTACCGGTGACACTTTGCACCCCACAGACCAGAACCCCCTACGAGATGATTTTTCCCCACAACCCCTCCCCTTCCCCTCCGATTTGTCTGGCAAGTAGTTTTTGTCGGAAACTTTTTCAGACACCAAAAATTCTAAAATTGCCTGTACAAAAACGGCTTTTAGCTGTTATCTGAGCTGAAATTAGCGCTTTTTTCACGATTCTTCAGGACCGAAAATTTTGAACGTTTTTTAGTGGTTACCAACCAACCAACCACCCTCACTCCCAGCCCAGCACTCACCCCAGTACTCGTGTAGTTTTTTTTTCAGCAAGTTTCTGCCACTTTTTTGAGAATTTTGTCACAAAATTGCCTCTAAAACAGTACTTTATAGTTGTATTTAAGTCCATATTTTACGCTTTTCTCCGAAAATTACGATTCTTCGCTATTTTTTGAGCTTTTTCTTAGTACTTTGCTACTACCCCATACTATTGCTGCGAAAGGAAACTGAATCTGTCTTTCAGATGCTGCAACAGCAGTCTCAGTGGCAGGGAAATGGCCCGATGCCCGGTCAGCCGCCACAGCAGCAGCAACAACAGCCCTCCCCCTACTACCAACAAGGACCCCCTCAATCCGGTGCACAGCGCATGCCCCCCTCCGGATATATGAACCAAGGCCCACAGCCGGGCTTCGTGGGCTTCCAGGGGCAGCGCCCCGGCACCCCTCTGAATCAGCAGCATCAACAACAACAACAGTTCCTCAATCAGGTTCGCTCCCCTCCAATCAGGTCGCCTGCCGGTCAGCTCGGTCACCCGGCAGCCAATCAGCAGCCGCCGGCCAACCCCTCCCCCCAGGACGCGTTCAGGTAGCAGCGGGCCTGGCCGGTTTGGCACCAGAACTTTACTGGCTAACAGCTTGCCAGCACCGCCCGAGTGAGTGAGTGAGTGAAGCCTAAAAGAAAGCAGTTATTGTGAATAGTTGGTCTTGTTTGCTGTGCAACCTCTGTAATTGAACTGGGTGAGCGGGTGGACCGTGTCCACAGTTGGTCACTCGACTGGACTTGTTTGTGATACGCGGTGATTAGAATTATTATAAGCGAGAGCAGTTGCCAAATCTTCTCTTCTGTTTCTTCTAAGAGGGGCGGTTTAAATTATTATTATTATTATTGCTGCTGCTGACCGTGTGTAGATAGGTGCCGACTTGTTGACAATGTTGTTGTTGTTTGTTGTTTTTGTTGACCAGTAAGTTATTATTTCGGTGTAGAAAAGGCAGAGAGAAAATCGCTCAAAAAGGGGCTCCTGTGAACAAGCAAAGGCGTGGGTGGGTGGGCGTTGTGAAAAGATTTAAGCGTGGACCTGTCACTACTACTACTGCTGTTGTTGTAGACGTTGAGAAGGCAGATATCAAACCTTAAAAGCTGTGTTTCCACTGAGAGCGGCGCAGATTGTCTGTGCTAAACAAGTTTTTCTGGCTATATGAATGCGTAATTAATCGGTCTATTTTTCTTTTCTTGATTTAGACGGCGAGAAATGATGCTACCTATATGTGTTCTTTTTTGCGTGTTCCTTTTTGTCACGTGTTTTCTTTTTTTCTTTCCTTCCACTTAAAAGTTAAAGAGAGGCGTGTAAAGCGAAAATAATAATAATGTGGATGCGTTTATATTTCGTACTGAAGAGTGAGATAGTGTATGTTTGTAAATAAATGCTGATATTCTGAGATCATCAACTACTGTGCTATAAAAATTTGAAATCACTTTTCTCGGCTTTCATTTGTCTTTTATGCTGGCAGTTTTCACGCTCCGGTCGTTGCCATAAGACGATTGCTTTTTGGATCTGCTGTAAGACTGATGCTTTTTTCGTCACCGGCCAGTTTCCTATACAGTCCTGTCTTGTTAATCGGTGAAGGAGTTAGGCAGCTCCCAATTTTTCCCCATGTTAACAGTGTGGCATGTCTCGTTAACAAAATTTGCCGTTCCAACTTTCCTTCCATACATCGTAGGCCGTACATCGTACATCGTAAGCTACATTGTTCCTGCAAGCCAAAAATCGGCTGACGTGCATTTCCTACTGTTTTCTTTTTGCTCTGAGTGATTGGCCGGTGTTTTACGTGTTCCACCTAGAAAACAGGGATTTTCTTCACTGTTTCATTCAATTTTTGTGTTGAAGTTTAGTTCTAGAAGCACTAGACGTCTTTCCATGTATGGTTCACGGCAGTGTGACCCGGGCTTTGTGGGCAACCTAAACTGTTAAGCATAGGATTTTGGCCATTGGCGAAAAAATCGTTGAACTCAGAGAAGTTCCACTTACTATCAGTAGAAGGTGTTACTTTGCAGTACTAATTGCCCATAGAAGAAGTTAGACTGTATTTTAGAGCGACGACTAAAGTAGAGTATATTAGGTGAGTGTGAGAGATGTTTGCCGGAGGTGGAATCGGGAGAGACCCTCGCTCTGCAGAAATAATGAACCAAGAAGCCGCTAGAATGGTGCGCCATGATGTAGTCACCTTCTTGACTCTCGCCCTGCTCACAGAAATAGGTAGACTCTTTTGTAATACAGTCAGGCCATATGTAACAGGTCATCCGCCGAAGGGGGTGGGTGTCTGGCGCCGGCCCAAATTTTGGAAGGGGGTTGGGCACTAAAAAACCGCTCAAGAGTCAAATAATCGCAATTTTTCGGCTAAAAATTGTCAAAAATCTCTAATTTGGGCTGAAATACAGCAAAAAGTGCTTTTTTACAGGCGATTTTTGGCAATTTTTGTGTCTCAAATTGCAAAAAAATCGCAAAAATTTGCTAAAAAAATTCGGGTGCCGGAACTCTGTTTAGGGTCTCTGAACCGCTAATCAGGACTTCTGGAACCATTTTTGGTGAATTAGAAATCCAGAATCCGGCTGGGGGAATTTTCTCCGAAAATCGAGCCTGGGGAAATACCCCCTATTTCCCCCAAATACCTGTATGTCTGTCCCCGAACGTTGAGGTACCATAAGGTGCCACCAGACATGGGCTAGCATTTCGGTTGATGGGGGTAGAATTTTCAATTCCTGAGGGGCAGGAGCGCCTGTGGGTGGGCTGAGGGGGGGTAGAATTTTCAATTCCTGAGGGGGTAGCTAGCTTAAATCTTCGATTTACCGCAAAATAAGCGCATTTTCGGCATTTTTACTTTAAATGGTACCGTTTTGTACTGCTGTTGACAAAATGTAGTGCTTATTCTTGCAAATAATACGTTTATTTTTAAATAACACTAGTTAGAAAATAATCAGCGTCAGCGTCATGTACTTGTTCAGTTTCCTCATTTTGGACAAGGAGTCAGTCAACTGGTCAACATTGCCTCTGCTGACATTGATCAGTTCGTCTAACTCTCCTCCAGCAAGAATGGAAATTGCCAACCAAAGTCTGTGGCAACCATAATAGCAGAGAGATTCCAATATTAATACAATAAAAACACAAACAATGTAGCAACTATTATAAAAGCATTTTTGAAAAAACGCAGCTCCGAACAGCCACATCTTTTTGGAGGCATTCTTGCGAACAAACAAAGGCAAGAGTGCGTAGATAAAACCAGACAGAAACCAACTATGTAACAACGGCTTAAGTTGATATGCAGACATTGCGTTAATGTTTCAGCTACCAAGTACGCTAGGAGCCAAAAAAATTGCTGAGGGGTAGCGGCCGGCTGAGGGGGTGCGGTCAACCCCCTTTTCCCTTTTCTGGTCTCGTGGAGGGGGATTTTCCAGCGTAGGTGTTTGGCCATAGTCGATGGTTACATGCTGGGAAAGAGCCTGTCGAGCAGGAAAGGTGCTTCGCTTCGCACAGGGAGTGGCGTCCGAAATATAAAAAGTGGCCGAAGAAAACCTGTAAATGCGTTTTTAGCACGTTTTATAACGGATTGGGTTCGGTTCGTCGACTTCGGTTCGTCGACGCTCCATTGGTCGACTTCCGTTCGTCGACGCTTCGTTCGTCGACTGTTCGGTTGGTCGACTGTTCGGTTGGTCGACGCTCGGTTCGTCGACGCTCTGTTCGTCGAATTAAAATTTATTCGCTTGGCCTGTAGTCGTCCGGCCGGCCTGTAATTGTCCGGCGTAGCGCGGGTCAAGCTCATTGGCGAAACCATAAATGACCGGAGGCAAACGGCTGGCCATGAATGAGCGGCCAGAGGGAAGTGCGCTATGGAGACTGTGCTAACGAAGCGCAACGCAACGGCGTTCGTCCATAAGGGCTACAATGTACATTATTTGTCTACGTAGTGGACAAACGAAACCCTGATGGTGTACAGTCAGGTCTCGTTGATCCGGACAAGTTGGGACCGGCCAGTTTTGTCTGGATCAGCGAATTTCCGGATTAACGAATCTTAGCTAAAACACTGTTTTTCGGGTCAAAGGCCTAAATGACAGCTTTTTGTTAATTGCATATCAGATTCTGCAGAACTGTACCTCCTAATTAAAGGCCAAAAGCTTATTTCAGCTGATTATAGCTCCTGAAAAGGCAAAAATAATCACATTCTGACTCAACGAAAAGCATTTTTCAATTGAAAATTCACACGTGAATTGAAAAATCGCGCATGAATTCTGTCCAAAAAGAATGCGCATTGCCTGCAGTCATACCGTAGCCTTCCTTAAATGCCTGCACGCGTTGCCTAGAAATCTGCAGTTCCATCTATTGCACTACTAATTCAGGTTGATCGCGTTTCCGTGCAGCACAACTATGTTCGTGACGCAGCCAACGTTTTAGTGATTCTACCTATTTGTATGTGAATAAACAATTATGGTGGCCGTTACCCTCCTCCGGTCATTTTTGGTTTGGCCAATGAGCTATTAAGTGATCTGCACTACGCCGACCAATTACGGGCTGGCCGAACGATTACAGACTCAAGTGAATAAATTTTAATTCGACGAACAGATCGTCGACGAACCGAGCGTCGACCAACCGAACAGTCGACCAACCGAACAGTCGACGAACGGAGCGTCGACGAACCGAAGTCGACGAACCGAACCTATCCCTTTATAACAAAATTGTAACGATAAAACCTGCAATCTAAGCAGCGAAATTGCATTTAACAGTTGAAAACAAGCGTAAAATGACAAAATAGGCTTTGAAAGAAAGGTTATCGACTGTATACCTTGTACAGGCTAAGCTAGGTTTCCCTGGCGAATTGCGAGGGAAGCAGCGTGCATTTCACATATGCATGACGTACTGATGCTCCGATTTTGATACATCGACACTACCCCCCACCAATTTGGAAGTTAACAGCTTCTGTTCAGCACTGTGATCAAGTTTTAAGCTTCGACATTGATCGGGATTAGGCTTAGGATGAACTTAAACGTACTTTTAGGATCTATCTTAGCCTCAGCTTAATCAGTTAGGTTTTCGCTAATGTGCGGGGATAGTGTCCCACAATTGCCACTTTTTAGCGAAAAACAGCAGCGCCGCTACGCCACTTCCATTCCATCTCTGAAAATTGGCTACCGTAGTTAGAAGATAGATGTTTTCGCATACATGTAACAGGGGGGTCTGGGGGGTCTGCCCCCCACGCGACTTAGGCCAGACCCCGCCCCCCCGGATGGCCCGCTCCCCCGAGACGATTTCACCGACCCCCCCCTCCGATTTTTGTGGCAAGTAAATTTTCGAGCAAATTTTTGCAATTTTTTACAATTTCAGACACAAAAATTGCCAAAATCGCCTGCAAAACAGCACTTTTTGACTGTATTTCAGCCCAAATGAGCGATTTTTGGCAATTTTTAGCCAAAAAATTGCGATTTTTTCGATTTTTGAGCGTTTTTTTAGTGCCCCCCCCCCCTCCCCCAAAAACTTGGCTCCGACCCCCCGGCCGGCGCCAGACCCCCCCCCCCCCCCCCCCCACAACCCCCCTCCCCCATCGGCGGATGACCTGTTACATGTATGTGTTTTCGTGTTGAAAAACCAAAGACTATGTCGAGTACGGTAGCTAGAAACGAACGGATCTAACAGAACCGAAAATTTTTTAACAAAGCAGAAACCGAGTGGATTGTGAATGGCCTATAGATACAATGCAAAAATAAATGCACCTTTTTTAGGTTGTGTGGCGCTTCAGAAGTTCGTTTGGCCATCGATTCTGACCTGAAGAAGGTGCAGAGTTTCGAACTGAAATCGCTAGTCTCTAATTGATTGGTCAACTAAATACGTACTGTGTAATCGTGAAGTAGCTGTTTTGTTAGCACTTATAAAATTTTTCTGTCTGGTTCTTTAGCTAAGCTTCAAACTGATTGATAATAAGGTTGAATATGCGCTGTCCCAGACCGATTGGTGTTTTGTCGCTTTATGATGAAATCGACGACGTAGTGCGTGAAGCGCGCGACGTAAATGCACGCCGCTTTGCTGCGCGTTTTTCAGCGGTGATCTGTGTATGCCAACGTACATACATATGAGCAAGCCTTTACTAAGTGTATGAATGAAAAGTGTGACTAAATATGGTGCATTATCCTGTTCTGTTAAAGCGCTCCGAATCGCAAGTTCAGCATGACTGTTATTAGAAAGTAGAACTAGGGTGGCTAGAAAACCGAATCATCCGTTAAGGTAAATCTCGGTAGCTTCTTTGTATATTAGGTTGTGTGTGTGAGTAGCGTATCCAGAGTTCATACAATGTAAGTGGAAAAGGCCGGCGGAAATAATAAAAATCCTATAGTGTACCTGACATTTTATCTCATTATTCCTTGTGATTGTGAGTCTTTGTAAAAAAGAGGGTCCGCCACTGTTTTCATCACGTTAGATGTAATTTAGATTTCAGCTTTGTAATGGAACGAAGTCCAATGATACGATCAGAGCGAACGTTCACGCTGCAACAAGCTGTGAACTTATCCGAGCTAGAAAGTTTGCATGAAATTGAGGAAGAAAGCTCTCTTTATCAGCTATAATAGGATAAAAGCAAATTTTATTAATTTTTAGGTTGCTGTAGTTTCTACTTACTGGCATCAACTAAACACTGATGGGCCGCAAAGAAGGGGTGTCGTGGCATTTCCGTCAGACGATTCCTTAATGCGTAGTAATAATGATGTGACAACAAAACGGATTATTCTTTCAATCATGTTTGTAATTTATAGTGTTGAATCCAACTGCTCAGGAAGACCAAAATCAGCTTTCTGTTCCCGACAAACCTCCGACGCCGTACGACAATGTTTATGCAGATGTATGTAAGTTGGTATGGGCAATGCACCTCCGTGCTGCGCGGATTAGAAATTACAAAAAACGGCCGAAAACGGTTTGCGCAAATTTTTTTTGAGTTCGGTTATTGATAGTAGCAAGCAAGTGATGTATTTATATGAAACAGAGTATGAGCTATGGACTAAGATGCATTTTGAATCATAATTCAGCCGTTGAAGGGCATTTTCCTCTCGAAAACTGAATTCATCGTTTTTCAATGTCCATTTTCTGTAGAAAGGAGATTTGATTCAAATTTATTTCAATCGGATTTGAAATCAGCGTAACTTGTTACCTATGTAGCACCCTTTTTTCTTACCGCAATTTGGCGGGGTCCCTACAAACTTGATTCTTTCTTATCTACTGAAAATCGGCTTTTTCGTGGGTTTTTTATGTTTCTGATTGTTGTGTAAAAACGACGAATTCGGCGAAAGTGTTTCAATCGATTCCGGGTACTCTAGAAGATTTCAGGCTTGCGAATAATACAAGAATTGGCTCTCTGCTCTTTGCCGTTAACCCCACAAAACAGTGTTGGTTGAACTTTCACAACCCTTAATATTTGCAATTTCAGTCTTTTATTGTATGCAACGTTTGCAATCATACTTTTTCCTATTGATTTAGCTGTTCTACTGATAGTCACATCCTTTTAGTAGATTTTAAACAATCAGGTAGGTTGCATCTTCGTAACAAACCCCATAGAAAATCAGCCAAATACAAACGTGTGATTAAATGCTGACCACTAAATGGCGCGGCCCACCCACGCGGCTGTTTTATATTTAAAGCCACATTTCTCAAATTCTTCATGAAATCAAGCGCGGTTTTAGCATAAATTATCCCATCTGTTCAGGCTATTGCCGTTTTAGCATGGGTTTTCTTGTAGCGCGAATTACTGCGAATTATTCAAATATATTTATTGCCTAAAAATGGTACCAAGTGCGCCATGCGCCATTGAAAAGTTCTTCGCAGGCGGGTGTTTCGAAATCGCGTTTTTCGCATGTTTCCTGAAATCAAATGCGGTTTTTTTCAAGTGTAATATCCGG
Source organism: Sabatieria punctata (assembly GCA_030248155.1). Lineage (NCBI taxonomy): Eukaryota > Metazoa > Nematoda > Chromadorea > Araeolaimida > Comesomatidae > Sabatieria > Sabatieria punctata. The sequence goes on from JASANB010000359.1 coordinate 15,981, forward strand.
TTAAGCTTGCGGCCGTTTTAGCGTACTTTCGTAGTCATAGCGCGAATTATTAAAATAGTTGCCCATACCTAATGTAAGTACACAAGATTCATCACAGGTATGATTCAGAGAGAATAGAATGAGAATTCGTCCTAAAGTACGAATTTTTCGACTCCAAAAGTTGCCAGACAGTAAGCAAGCTTTATAAATTCTTCTGACATTGCTTTCTAGGTGGCTGATTCATTCACGAAAGACAGCAAAGAATATTTGAATGAGGTACATACTGTAGATTCGCAAACGTTTTAACAGCTTGAACTCTGTCGGATTCCGGCAGTACAGACGGCATCATGTTTCAGAGTTGTCCGATTTGTTACGGCCAAATCGCAACTTCAGGACAACATCAACTAAGCTGTCTGCCTTGCGGCCATTTGTTTGGGTACAGATGCATTCAGGACTGGCTAGAAATGTCTATGAATAACTCTCAGAGATGTCCAGTATGCCTGAAAATCACTACACCATTTATGGTCATCAGGCTGTACTCTAGTGGTCCGCAGGTCGGGTCGGGTCGGTCGGTCGGTCGGTCGGTCGGTCGGTCGGTCGGTCGGTCGGTCGGTCGGTCGGTCGGTCGGTCGGTCGGTCGGTCGGTCGGTCGGTCGGTCGGTCGGTCGGTCGGTCGGTCGGTCGGTCGGTCGGTCGGTCATAGTTTCTTTGCAGACTGACTATCAGCACAAAATCGAAGAGCTGAAAAAAGAGAATGCCGAGTTAAAGTCGATTGTTGATCAGCTGAAAGAGCAAGACCAATCTGGAGAAAAGTGAAAAAGTCTTCTTAGATCTTTCCACTGTAAAGTCCTGTACCAGCGGCTTGCATACCAGATTAACAAATCACAAGCTACCGTACCCACCCCACCTTGCGCAACAAGATGTTCAGGAATTGCTCATTTTCTCAAGACTGTGTCAATCAATCTCAATGCATGAAATTTTAATACATTAAATATGCCATAGTTTTGAAGAGTTTCTGCAAATTTCAGGACACTTGGCGGACATTTGCGGAAATGACAACAAAAAGAAAAGTTTTCATTTGGCGCTATATTTTTGTAGGCTATGAAATTAACAAAATTCACATACTCTGATTCCACGCAAAGTTGCGTATGTTCCATCCGCCAGGTCCCGTCGAGTTTTTCCACACTAACATCCCCGACCAATGAAACGTTCGGAACATGTTCCCAGATTAAAATCGACACGAAAAGGTCTGGAAATTCACACCCCCCTCCCCCAACTGACAGAAAAGCAACGGCAGCAAGACTAGCCTAGAAATACAACGACCACAAAAAACTCGAGGGCGCTACCACCCTCTCCCTTCCCCTGGTAATGGAAAGAAGAGGAATCGGAGCAAGGCTAGGATAAAAAATAAAAATAGGAGAAAAGGACTCGAGGACGTTACGTTGAAGTTTGAGCGATCAGGGGGTGATTGTAGACTGTTGACACTGCTGAGAGAATGTCTACTATATACGTGATCGAAGTTGTACTTGATGGTTTGATTGTGGTTGGATTGTGTGCTGTATTGATGAAGTATTCTCTACATTGATGAGTGATTGACGAGGTCGTAATTATATATTATTGGGAATATCTCGTGTGCACGTCGGGTAGAGTGTAGTTGCCACCTTGATTGAGAAGGTGGTGAGTGGATATTATTTCGTGTGTACGGTACCGCATCGAGTAACGCCTAATTCGACGTGTCATTGATGAGGTGTCGATTGTATATTGTTTTGAAGACCTGCTGTATGGATGGCCCATCGTCTCCGGCGGGGTGTAATTGAGAACGTCGTGAGTCTGTATTCTTGCGAATATGTACTGACTGAGTCATGTAATCCTTTGACCACGTAGCGCCCTCGAGTTTTTTGTGGTCGTTGTATTTCTAGGCTAGTCTTGCTGCCGTTGCTTTTCTGTCAGTTGGGGGAGGGGGGTGTGAATTTCCAGACCTTTTCGTGTCGATTTTAATCTGGGAACATGTTCCGAACGTTTCATTGGTCGGGGATGTTAGTGTGGAAAAACTCGACGGGACCTGGCGGATGGAACATACGCAACTTTGCGTGGAATTTCCGGACGTTTTAGTGGTCGGTAGTACCTGAAGTAAAGGTTTAAATATGCATGGTTGTATTGTGACAGCACAGTTGCTTTACGTACTAGTGTGATACGTACAATGCATGTACTATGTAGAGCATTTGGGGCTTTATTACTCTGGTGGAAAGGAATTCAACCCCTTTCCCTTGCCGGCAACGCAAACAAGAACATCCGCGGAAAGACTGCGCTAAAAATAGACCGACCACGAAAAGGTCCACTTACTAAGAAGAACAGTTGGTTCCTGAGGTACAGAGTCCTTTGGCGCATAAAACGGTATGTCTGGTGACAGTTGTTCCTTCTGAAGCTAAATTCTGAAACATCTCTGGCACTGGTCGCGTGACTACGTACTTTAAACTGCTAAAAGTTGTAATTTCTGTCAATTTTATGCTTAGAATCGCTTTAACCCTTTGAATCACACCTACTCCATATGGAGTAGGTCCAGAGGCGTTTAGAAGGGTCGGAAAAAATGCGTTAAAGGTCGTGAAATTTTTTATGGGTCGGATTTTGTCGGTATATATTTCAAAATATATGTGCAGATTGTAAGGGTCAGAAAAAAATTAATGTCGGATTTGTATGATTTCAGATGGCCGCGTTCAAATGCGAAGTGGACTGCTTTCGACGGCGTTCAAATGCGAAGCAACGGGTTTCGACGGCGTTCAAATGTGAAGAATCCGCCGACAATCCTGCCTCAACGTGCCCGGTCTTGCCATGGCCTGTTGAGCATGAATCAGGTTGGTTTAAATTATCGTTATTGGTAGTAGCGTTCATTATTCATTGTTTACGGAAAGCTAAGCTAAGCTATGGAACTTACGTAGTTTGTAGCTTTGAGATAGCCGTGTTTAGTCAATTTGAGGCTAAATTTGCCCAGTTCATCCTTTAGGATGGCCATTGAAAAGTATACGCATAAATTATCTCATAAACCTAAGGCCGGCCGTGAGACCAGTAGCCAGGTGATTGCATTGTTTTGTTGATGTGTCTAGGCATACGTAAATGCTGTGTTAGTAGGATGGCCGTCTCTGTATGTATTGAGTGCTGCTACATGTGTGTAGGACGTGCCAGCCAGTCTCAGTCTGTGCCAAGTTGGCGCGCAAAAGCGTGGGACGGCGTGGCCGAGAACAAAGGCCGCTTTGTGTAGCAAACAAGGATGGGAGGGAAGGAACGGCCGATTGCATGCAGAGCGCCAGGGCTACACTACTTTCGCTACACTTTATTTTCTCTCTAGCGTGTGCCAGTGTTGGCCGTTTGATAAAGACTGTCGGCTAGATCGAGAAAACACCGCGACTGTGTAGCCTTGACTGTGTAGCCGAGCAGCGCGGCAGCAACAAGATCGGACGACAACAAACAAATACAACAATTGTTAGGGACCGGCAACGGCGGCCATTTTTGCGCCGTACCGCGTGCCTAATTTTCTTCGCGCGTTTTCACCACATTGGTGTCGCGGCGGTCAAAATCATCTTTTTTTAAAAAATGCGGCTAGAAAAGCGCGTTCTTTTTTTATGGTTATTTGTTTTGATTATTTTAACATAACTATTCACCCAAATCGCCTTGGTATACGCTAAGCTGCGGTTGTTTTTGGCTAAAATAAGCGGAAAAACAGCGTCAGTGTAAAAAAAAGTTTATGATCTCAAAAGGTGCGCCCGACGGTAATAAAGAGGCATTGATCATCTTTCGTTTGAGCCATTTTTTTTCGGCATCGATGCAGCCAAAGATCCCGGAAATCAGATTGAAATTTTACATGGTTAAGCATAGGCGGAATTGGTATTTTTTCAGAAAACGAAAGTTTGCTCTTAAACAAAGAACAAATAAAAAAGGTGCGCCCGCTTAAATTTTAGTTTGGGTGTTGCTCTTACTCAAATGACTGAGCATTGGTCTCCTAGGTCCGCCAAAGATCCCGGAAATTGGGTTAAAGTTGATGAGGTCGTTAAAATTAGGGGGTATCGAATACGAACGTATTGGGGATCCTGAGCAGCCCAAAGCCAATGGTTTTAATTTTGCTTCTTTACATTCCTTCAGTAGTTTTGCGTCTCTGCTAATCAATATAAGGTGAATCTTGCTCAGGCTTAACGTGTGTAGTCAATAAATATGGTACAAAAGCGGAAAAAACCTGTAATCGCTTATTCGAGTTAACTTCATATAATTCGTTTTCATTCATATGTCAGTGGAATTTCTTCAAATTTTCAGCATTTATTCATAAGTATGATAGATATGTTTTGCCCAAATTTGAGTTGCATGTTCCAACGCAAACAGGCACAGAAGGTAGTCCAGTAACGAATGAAAGTCGGAATTTCTCACCAAAGTACAAACCCCCCTCACCCCCGGCCCATGTATGTTTGGAGGGAAGGCGGAAGGGAAGGGTTGGGGTGTCTGAGCCCAAATTCGGAGTGTGGAGTGCTAAAAACGCTCAAAAACAGCAATTTTGTGCTACAAATCGTATAAAAAGGCTGATTATGCCTCGGGTACCACTTGTAGCTAAAAAGCGCTGTTTTACAAACAATTTTAGTGTCTGAAACTGTAAAAAAAATTGAGCCAGAAACATCGGAGAGGGAGAGTGGAAAAGATCGTTTTGGTGGGGTACTCCCCTATCTGGGGGGGGGGGGTTGTCCCAAGTCAGTGGGAGCGTGGGAGGGGAGCAGAACCCCAGCCCCGCTGTGACATGTACAAATGTACCTGGAAAACACAGGAATACCAGTTCACACTCTACTATTCAGTTCTAGTTGTTCGAGCTACCAAGGTGTTTGGGCTTAGGTGTAGCTGGGGGGGAACAGGGAAGGTCACAAATGGACTATATATTAATTAATTAACTTTCTTATCACTATACGACTCCGGAACGTGCCCTATACTGATGCGTACGCCTTGGGGTATTTTTATATTTGGAAAACAGGCCCTTAGGAGCGTGCCCTGTACAGGCTTAGGCTTAGGCTAAGGCTTAGGGAGCGTGCCCTATACCGATGCGTCCCCTAGGGGTACTTTTATGTTATTAAAACAGGCCTTCCGGAGCGGGCCCTATACTGATGCGTCCCCTAGGGGTATTTTTATATTTGGCAAAACAGGCCCCCCGGGGCGTTCCCTATGCTGATGTAGTGATCACTAGACTCGCCAGGCGAAGGGCTTTCAAATGATATATAACATGACCGTTTTGGACGATTTTGAAATTTTGGAATATTGCCAAAAAATAATCGATTATCTATATTTATCGATAAAACTTGTTAATTTATAATTAACAATGGTCATTAAAAACATTAATTTCTGTTTGCGATCGGTTCCTGATTTCCGCCCCACGCAGCTACATCTGTTTCGGTGTTTGTTCGGTATATAAAGGTGGTAGACGCAGTCCTACAGTCTTGGTATATAAAAAATGTAAAAGAAAATCGCATTGCGATTAGAATGACACCGGTCCCATCAAAATCGGCGCAGGGGTTTACGAGTGACAGTCTGATAAAGTACATCCGTCATATCGGTATGCACGTTGCGGTCAACTTTCTAGGAAGAAAAGGTGGCACGCTGGGTGACGCAGTTAAACGGTCATAACTGGCTTAATATCCGGCCAATTCCGTTCCGGTTTGTTTTGTCAGACTGTATAAAGTGTGCTCTTTTCAATTCTGAAGCCCAATTTCGCCTAGGGGCATTTTGAATTTTCGCGTGCCGGTCCCTACAATTGTAAACCACTTTTGTGTTGAAATTCGAAAAGCAAAGAAACTGTTTTCAGGTGACATGCGTACGGTTTATATCTGATGGCAGAATTCAAAGATCGTCGAAACACAAAGTTGCACTATTTACAGCAACAGGACTTAATTAACTGCTCGCAAATGGATGCAAGGTATGTACAGTACGGACAAATTTAGAAAAAGCGTGCTGCTCTTATGCCTTCATGGTGTAATTATAAAGTGGCATGAAATGAAGACCGGGTTTTGGCAAAAATTTGCATAGCACTCGTCTGCTTGTACAGCTTGATTAGTGCATGCATAGTGGCAATTGAGTGAACTACCGACTACGGCGTTCGTTGAGGCGTGAACAACTTTGGCTGCTGCGCCGGCATTGATGCGTTGACTCCATTCCTTGAGCGTGCGGCTGCGTTCTGTCTGTTGTGTTAGTCTGGTCCATGCTATTTGCATCCCCCGCTAGACACGAGCTAGAATTTCTGCTGGGGGTGGTAAATTTAATACACTAAAATAGCTAAAATCCCCTCCGAAACAGCACTTTTTAGCTGTATTTGAATAAAAATTAGAGATTTTTTTACGATTTTTATCCCGAAATAGCCATTTTTAGCCTAGTGTGAAAGCCCACTTCAGCAAATTTCGGCTTTGACCCCACCCCCTAGCCGGCGCCAGCCCGCAACTCCCTTCGCCGAATGCCCTGTAACATGTACATATGACCCCTTCATAGACCAAACTCTATTTAGGGCTTTTGAACCCCAAATTAGGATTCCGGAACCCTATTTTGGACCTCCAGAAACCCTGTTTAGTCTCTATGAAATCCAAATTTGGGTTCGGAACCCTATTTAGGGCTTTTCAAATCCAAATTAGGGTTGCGGAACCCTATTTTGAGTTTCAGAAACACAAATTTGGATTGCAGAGCCCTATTTAGGGTTTCAAAAACCCAAATTTGGGTTCCGGAACTCTAATTAAGGCTTTTGAAACCCAAATTAGGGTTCCGGAACCCAATTTTGGGACTCTGAAACCCCAATTACGGTTTCAGAAACCCAATTTGGTGTTCTGTAACCCTGTTTGTGCCTTAGAAACCCAAATTAGGGTTCCAGAACCCTATTTAGGGCTTCTAAAACCCTAATTGGGGTTCCGAAACCCTATTTAGGGTCTCTGAAACCGTAATCAGGGCTTCTGATTACAACGACCATACCCCATTCTTGACCCCAACCCCTTTGCGTTCTTAGTTTTGGCTGTGAGACTAGCGCGAGGGCTGAAAATAGGGGTTTGATTTTGTTGTGTTGTAAGACAAGGGAAACATTTCTCAAATTTTAGTTAGTGCCGTCCATGCAACAACGTAACATGCATGTAACAGCTCCGGGCCGACCTAGGGGGAGGGGTAGGGGGTTTTCTCAGGTGGGGGGTCAAGGGGGGGGGTTTCGCCCAGAGCGGGGCTCCAAATTTTCAAAAAGCTCCGAAACGCGTGGCGTATCCTGGGAACGACTGAGTGGAAACGTCAAATTCGGTTTCTAAAGGCTTTTCAAGCGAATTTTAGGCTAAAAATTAGTGATTTCTGAGCCAGTTTGTTAGTACTGGAGCCACTACTAGTACTTGTATTTTTGCGTTGGGGGTCCCAACTCTTGTCTGGGGGTGAGTTGGGGTTTGGCCTTTTCAGCAGGGGGTAACCACCCCAAGCCTCCTATGAATGGATGCCTCTCTCTCTCTCTTTCCAACTGCTAAACATTATAAAACATCTGTAATAAGCGATTACGTACAACAGATGCATTTCCTTTTTAAAGGCGGCTGTGAACAGCACTACGTGCGTCTACTCTGAACTCAACCCGGCCGATGATAAAAAGTGCCTAAGCAAGCCATTCCGTGTATGGCTGATACGGTCTCTACTCAAGCTGGCCGACAAGATGGATGCCTCATCCAGAGCGGAGCGACCGATGGCCGATGCGGAGGGTTTGAACTTGAGGCAGCAGCTCGAGCCTATCGATCATCATCTGACCGGGAGCGAATTATTGAACGTCTTCAGGAATGTACGGTTCGATGCGTCCACTATGCACCGCCTGTTCCCTGCCACGAAAGGACTGTGCCAGGTGCATAAACAATGAGCTCAGACCCGGTGGCGGTGGGCCTGTTACCGCTTCCAGGTTAGACTGTGCCTGGGAAATTGCGACTGGCTATTCCATTTCGAAAACAATTATTTGTTTGACGATCCACAAAAGCAGCACCTGCCCGCAATTAGAGAAAAGGCCAAGACCTAAGACAGTAAAGTTGTGTTCGTGATACTCTTTTTGGACTGCTATGTGCGTGTACGCTTTGTACGTTTTGTTCTTTTGTGTTCATGATAACCGTATTTACGATTTTCGAAGTTTCTGAAAGATGGCAATTCTGATAAGACAGTGATTACACAGAATCACTGTTGTACATGTGTATCCTAGGCTCCACAGACTAATATAGCATTGCTCCATAGTTTCCACCATGATTTACTGGGCTGTGTACACTGAAGATTTAAATTTGGCTACTAATAACTCGTAACCGGCGGTAAATGGATATATCGTGAAACTTATTCATATATGATGAAAAACACTGATATATGAAGAAAAATTATTCATATATCCATCTTCCGCCGGTTTCCGACACTTCCATATCCATTTTTGCTTTCGAACGGTAGAAGGGTCGGAAAATTCACGACCTTTCCCCGAAATGTCGGAAATCAGTCTGGACTTGATTAGTGGACCTTTTCTAAATGTCGACACATCGGGACTATTCACGACACATATTTTTGGGGTGAAATTCAAAGGGTTAAAGTCGTTTTTGAACACTAATTTTGCTACCGCAACACAAACAGGACCAAGCACGGAAAGAGTAGGCTAAAAATGTAGCGACCAGAAAAAGATCCACTTAGTAACAAGAACAGTTGATTCCTGATGTACAGAGTCCTTTGTCGCATAAAACTGTATGTCTGGTGACACTTGTTCCTTCTGAAGCTAAATTCTCGAACATCTTTCGCATTGCTCGCTTGACTACATACTTTAGGCTGCTAAAAGTTGTAATTTCTGTTAATTTTAAAACCCGAAGCGCAGGGCACGACCATCCATCAAAATACACTTCAGGAATGAGTTTTTTTTAATTCAGGATACATTCTTCCTGTAATCATTGTACCAGTGTTCTGCTGGCGACGAAACACACGAACAAATCATAACAATCATATTTTCCAATTTCTCCAGCCGCTGTGTATGCGGTCTCCAGCCCCTTTGATCAGGTGGCGCGGCACGGGCAAGTCGGCATGGTATTGCCAGGGCCGGAATCCGCAGCAAGTCCTCCGTCGGACAGAACATCGCTGCCAGACATTTTTCTACCGAGTTGCCGTAGTCGGTGTACCTACTGTTGATTGGCTATACCGAACCCATACCGAACCGATTCCTCAAAATTCCATACCCAAACAACAGTAGCTGTACCCGATTTTGACCTCAAACTTAAGAGCCACATTTTATAAAACCGGGGCAGGTCGCGGAACATGAAAAATTCTGACCTATAGTTTTTATTTGATAAATTGATAGGTCTATGGTAGAAAATAACACACGACAAATATTTTCACTCGCCTGTCACTAATATGCAAATTAGGGCCGAAAACATGTTTTTCCAGCCAAATTCGGTGTTTCTTTTATTTCTACCGTGTGCGTTGACAGATCTGGCTGATATTTTCAGAAATAATGATAGGTATATTGGGTGTTTTACCTATAAATTTTTAAGAGGATCGGCCAAGGTTGAGATCGCGAATTATAATTTTTTGGGTTCTGGTAAAAAATCGAATTTTGCAAAAAAAAGGTACCTCGAAATTTTCCACCAAACTTTCAGTGTAGGTTGCTTAAATGTCCCTCAAAGTAACCCTCTTTTTTCGTTTGTGGACTTTGTCTCTGTTTCGAGAAATTAGTGTTCGAATTTTCATGCACACGTTGGTAGAAAAAACCGGAATTAACTTTCAGCTTTCGTTTGAACAGACGGATCTTTTAGCGTTCGCTCTCGCTCGAAAGAGCGCGCAATGGCCGATCGATTGGTTGGTTGACGGCTAGAAACAAACCACTGAGTCGGGTACAGTAAGAGTTTAAAGTGAGCGAGTCGACTACACTGCAATATTTTTCATGTTCTGAGTTTTATAATGTTGTTATCATGACTTTTGCCTCAAAATGGGATTGGAAAGAGTACGCAAACTTTGGAAAAAGCTGAGCATGCCTCTAGTAAACTATTTTGAGGCAAAAACCATATTAGAAATGGAGAAAATTCTGTATGCTGGCCATACATGTAACAGGGGGGTCTGGGGGGGTCTGCCCCCCATCCCCCCGGATGGCCCCCCCCCCCGAGACGATTTCACCGACCCCCCCTCCGATTTTTCTGGCAACTAAATTTTCGAGCAAATTTTTGCAATTTTTTACACTTTCAAACACAAAAATTGCCAAAATCGCCTGCAAAACAGCGCTTTTTAGCTGTATTTTAGCCCAAATTAGCGACTTTTGGCAATTTTTAGCCAAAAAATTGCGATTTTTATCGATTTTTAAGCGTTTTTTAGTGCCCACCCCCCTCCCACAAAATTTTGGCTCAGACCCCCCCCCAACCCCCCTCCCCCCATCGGCGGATGACCTGTTACATGTATGATGCTGGCTAAACTCGCTCACCTTAAACGAGTCTGCTCAAACGAAATGTAACGAGATCATCTTGTTTTTGCTTAGAAATTAACCCTTTGAATTTCACCCCAAAAATATGTGTCGTGAATAGTCCCGATGTGTCGACATTTAGAAAAGGTCCACTAATCAAGTCCAGACTGATTTCCGACATTTCGGGGAAAGGTCGTGAATTTTCCGACCCTTCTACGGTTCGAAAGCAAAAACGGATATGGAAGTGTCGGAAACCGGTGGAAGATGGATATATGAATAATTTTTCTTCATATATCAGTGTTTTTCTTCATATATGAATAAGTTTCACGATATATCCATTTACCGCCGGTTACAAGTTATTAGTAGCTAAATTTAAATCTTCAGTGTACGCAGCCCAGTAAATCATGGTGGAAACTATGGAGCAATGCTATATTAGTCTGTGGAGCCTAGGATACACATGCACAACAGTGATTCTGTGTAATCACTGTCTTATCAGAATTGCCATCTTTCAGAAACTTCGAAAATTGTAATTGTATGGTTATCATGAACACAAAAGAACAAAACGTACAAAGCGTACACGCACATACCAGTCCAAAAAGAGTATCACGAACACAACTTTACTGTCTTAGGTCTTGGCCTTTTCTCTAATTGGGGGCAGGTGCTGCTTTTGTGGATCGTCAAACAAATAATTGTTTTCGAAATGGAATAGCCAGTCGCAATTTCCCGGGCACAGTCTAACCTGGAAGCGGTAACAGGCCCACCGGGTCTGAGCTCGTTGTTTATGTACCTGGCACAGTCCTTTTGTGGCAGGGAACAGGCGGTGTCTAGTGGGCCCATCGAACCGTACATTCCTGATGACGTTCAATAATTCGCTCCCGGTCAGATGAGGATCGATAGGCTCGAGCTGCTGCCTCAAGTTCAAACCCTCCGCATCGGCCATCGGTCGCTCCGCTCTGGATTAGGCATCCATCTTGTCGGCCAGCTCGAGTAGAGACCGTACCAGCCACACACGGAATGGCTTGCTTAGGCACTTTTTATCATCGGCCGGGTTGAGTTCAGAGTAGACGCACAGAGTGTTGTTCACAGCCGCCTAAAAAGGAAATGCATCTGTTGTACGTAATCGCTTATTACAGATGTTGTACTTATAATGTTTCGTAGCAGTTGGAAAGAGAGAGAGAGAGAGAGAGAGAGAGAGAGAGAGAGAGAGAGAGAGAGAGAGAGAGAGAGAGAGAGAGAGAGAGAGAGAGAGAGAGAGAGAGAGAGAGAGAGAGAGAGAGAGAGAGAGAGAGAGAGAGAGAGAGAGAGAGAGAGAGAGAGAGAGAGAGAGAGAGAGAGAGAGAGAGAGAGAGAGAGAGAGAGAGAGAGAGAGAGAGAGAGAGAGAGAGAGAGAGAGAGAGAGAGAGAGAGAGAGAGAGAGAGAGAGAGAGAGAGAGAGAGAGAGAGGGGCATACATGTACTAGGGGGTTTGGGGTGGTTACCCCCTGCTGAAAAGGCCAAACCCCAACTCACCCCCCCCCGAGACAAGAGTTGGGACCCCCAACGCAAAAATACTAGTAGTGGCTCCAGTACTAACAAACTAGCTCAGAAATCACTAATTTTTAGCCTAAAATTCGCTTGAAAAGCCTTTAGAAACCGAATTTGGCGTTTCCACTCAGTCGTTTTAAACGCGTATTTGAAGGCAAATTTTCAAAATATTCTCGCCCTGGTCGGGCAGCGGCCCAACCAGATACTTTCAAATTTTTACACCACTTTCCGAAACCCTGGATACGCCAGGCGTTTCGGAGCTTTTTGAAAATTTGGAGCCGCCCTCTGGGCGAAACCCCCCTCGACCCCCACCTGAGGAAAACCCCCTACCGCTCCCCTAGGTCGGTCCGGAGCTGTTACATGCATGTTATGTTGTTGCATGGCTGGCACTAACTACAATTTGAGAAATCTTTCCCTTGTCTTACAACACAACAAAATCAAACGCCTATATTCAGCCCTCGCGCTAGTGTCACAGCGAAAACTAAGAACATACAGGGGTTGGGGTCGGGAGTGGGGTGTGGTCGACGACCGTTGTTGTAATCAGAAGCCCTGATTACGGTTTCAGAGACCCTAAATAGGGTTTCGGAACCCCAATTAGGGTTTTAGAAGCCCTAAATAGAAAAATTAGGGTTTCATAGAGACTAAACAGGGTTTCTGGAGGCCCAAAATAGGGTTCCGGAACCCTAATTTGGGGTTCAAAAGCCCTAAATAGAGTTCCCGGAACCTAATTTGGTTTCAAAATCTCTAAAGATCCTGAGAATTGCATTTTAACTGTATTATGTCGAATAAAATGGGTTTTTTTGCACGTTTCAAAGCAAAATAGGCTTTTTTGCACATTTTAAATAAAAAATAGGGCTTTTTTGCATGTTTTAAAGCAAAAATAGGGTTTTAAACGACATTTTTGCACTTCCGACAGGATTTTTACCCGATTTTTAGTCCTCAAAACGAAAAATTTGAGCCCAAAAAAGGTCGCTGAAACCCACTTTTGGATAAAAAAAAGGTTGCTGAAATCCCCTTTGGGCATAGTTCTGAAACCCTATTTTGGATCAGAAAAATTCAAACCCCAGCCGAAAACCCAGCGACAGTATATGTATGATAGGAGCGGAGAAAACTGCTGTAACCCCGACCGAAGCTGAGCGAGCGTACTCGGTGTCTTTCTGGGTATGAGGTTTCAGTTTTCAGGGCTATGGTCGTCCCAGGGGATATTGGTCTATGAAGGGGTCATATGTACATGTTACAGGGCATTCGGCGAAGGGAGTTGAGGGCTGGCGCCGGCTAGGGGGTGGGGTCAAAGCCGAAATTTGCTGAAGTGGGGTTTCGCACTAGGCTAAAAATGGCTATTTTGGGATAAAAATCGTAAAAAATCTCTAATTTTTACTCAAATACAGCTAAAAAGTGCGGTTTCGCAAAAGAGCAGCACGTTAAAGTTAAAAGAGGAGCACGCTTTTTAATTTGTCCGTACTGTACATACCTTGCATCCATTTGCGAGCAGTTAATTAAGTCCTCTTGCTGTAAATAGTGCAACTTTGTGTTTCGGCGATCTTTGAATTCTGCCATCAGATATAAACAGTACGCATGTCACCTGAAAACAGTTTCTTTGCTTTTCGAATTCCAACACAAAAGAGGTTTACAATTGTTGTATTTGTTTGTTGTCGTCCGATCTTGTTGCTGCCGCGCTGCTCGGCTACACAGTCGCGGTGTTTTCTCGATCTAGTCTAGCCGACAGTCTTTATCAAACGGCCAACACCGGCGCACACTAGCCGGTTGACACAGACCTAGGAGCTTTTGCTCCTATGGTCCCGACATACCGGATTCAAGACATCTGACGTCTAGGGGAAAAAAAGTATGTCTAGAAGGACATCGGGTTTTATGTCTAAAACGTAGACATGGTAGGTTTAGATGGTAGGTTTTATTTCACATGCAATCACGATTCCGCACTGTTTTTCTGAGAGATACCCCATCTATGTCTATTGTTTTGCAACGGCATCGCTCTGCGCTCTCTCCTGGTCGCTCTGACATTGACCCAAAAAATGAAATTTCACGATGTCTAAGGTGTGCCAGCATATCTTGAATAGACGTAAGGAGAAGGACATCTGCCGTGGACTAGACTCTGGGTTTTTCTAGACATGCACAGGAGTGGTCTGTGTCAACTGGCTAGAGAGAAAGTAAACTGTAGCGAAATTAGGGTAGCCCTGGCACTCTGCATGCAATCGGCCGTTCCTTCCCTCCCATCCTTGTTTGCTACACAAAGCGGCCTTTGTTCTCCGGCACGCCGTCCCACGCTTTTGCGAGCCAACTTGGCACAGACTGAGACTGGCTAGCAGGTCCTACACACATGTAGCAGCACTCAATACATACAGAGACGGCCGTCCTACTAACACAGCATTTACGTATGCCTAGACACATCAACAACCTGGCTACTGGTCTCACGGCCGGCCTTAGGTTTATGAGATAATTTATGCGTATACTTTTCAATGGCCATCCTAAAGGTTGAACTACTGTGGAAAACATATATGTTTTATGTATATGTTTTAAAACATAAATATGTTTCTTTTTTGGGAAACATATATGTATATGCATCCAAATATGTTTACAGTTTCAAATATGGTTTATGTATATGTTTCTGGGGTCAATATGTTTTCAAAAACATAAACATATTATAGCAGTAGGCGTACCTTAAACTTTACTACTGTATGCTGCATCGGTACTTTTCCTGGAGGTCTCAATTACTGTTGTTTGGTATTGGATTTTCCGTTTGTGTATGTGTATGGTATGTGTATACACATTTACCTTCAAATGTGTATGGTAATTTGTGTATACACATTCAATAAAACAATGTGTATTTTTGTGTATATTTGTGTATGTGTATTGTACTGAAAATGTAAATTTTTGGCAGATTTTTAGTCATAAATGCTAGGAAAATCAAATCTCTCAATGTCTGCTGCTTGAAACCTTAGATAGCTTTGAAATCGAGTTAGTTAGCCCATTTTAAGGCTTCATGAAGATTTCTACTGTTTAATACTGCAGCAAAAACATCGAAGTTTTACGATTCTGCTCGAAATTTTATCTACTTTTGCTGATCAAATACACATACACAAAAATACACATTTTGAGTACCGTTTGTGTATGGTAATGTGTATCAGAATTTTCAATGTGTATGTGTATGTGTATGTGTATACACATTGAAAAAACAATGTGTATTTTTGTGTATGGTAAATGTGTATGTGTATACACAAACAACAGTAGTCTCAATATGTTTCAAATAAACATAAAACATGTTGAAATGGTTTACTGCATATACAGTTTAGTGTTTAGGTTTTTAAGTTTCATTTCTTTTCTTTCTTACTCTATGCCAACTTTTGTCTACTTTTCAAAGTAGTATTCTTCTCTCACGCATAATCTATTTTCTGTATAGTGCAGATACACACACATTGCGCAAAAAACGTATTACGTTGTAGCTGTTCCTTCAGCTTCTGCAGTGTTGAACCTGTGTTCTCCTTGGTAGCAATTGCTCAGGGTCAGCACGGTCAGTGCTACCGTATAGGTGCCAATGTGACAAAATACGAAATGTTTCTTAAGTGTAGTGTTATCGCGATTTCTTTTTTGATTACTGTAAATTCATTTGATTTTATTGTTTCTCCAGCTCTAGATTGCGCAGTTTTTGAGCTACAATCAAAAATAAGCTTTGAAAATATATATATGTTTTATGTTTTAAAATATGCACATATTTGAATTTCAGAAACATATGACTATATGTGTTATTAATATGTTTCTTTTCTGGAAAACATATATGCATAGTTATATTAATATGTTTTAAAAATTTCGATATTTTCCCACTGTAGGTTGAACTAGGCAAATTTTGCCTCAAATTTACTAAACACGGCTATTTCAAAGCTACAAACTAAGTTCCATAGCTTAGCTTTACGTACAAAATGAATAATGAACGCTACTACCAATAACGATTAATTTAAACCAACCTGATTCATGCTCAACAGGCCACGGCAAGACCGGGCACGTTGAGGCAGGATTGTCGGCGGATTCTTCACATTTGAACGCAGTCGAAACCTGTTGCTTCGTATTTGAACGCCGTCGAAAGCAGTCCGCTTCGCATTTGAACGCGGCCATCTGAAATCATATAAATCCGACATTTATTTTTTTCCGACCCATACAATATCCACATATATTTTGAAATATATACCGACAAAAGCCGACCCATAAAAAATTTCACGACCTTTAACGCATTTTTTCCGACCCTTCTAAACGCCTCTGGACCTACTCCATATGGAGTAGGTGTGATTCAAAGGGTTAAGAGCCACATTTTATAAAACCGGGGCAGGTTGGCGAACATGAAAAATTCTGACCTATAGTTTTTATTTGATAAATCGATAGGTCTATGGTAGAAAATAACACACGAGAAATATTTTCACTCGACTGTCACTAATATGCAAATTAGGGCCAAAAACGTGTTTTTCCAGCCAAATTCGGTGTTTCTTTTATTTCTCCCGCATGCGTTGACGGATCGGGCTGATATTTTCAGTAATAATGATAGGTATATTGGGTGTTGTACCCAGAAAATTTGAAGAGGATCGGCCAAGGTTGAGCTCGCAAATTATAATTTTTTGGGTTCTGGTAAAAAATCGAATTTTGCAAAAAAAGGTACATCGAAATTTTCGACCAAACTTTCAGTGTAGGTTGCTTAAGTGTCCCTCAAAGTAACCCTCTTTTCCCGTTTGTGGACTTTGTCTCTGTTTCGAGAAATTAGTGTTCGAATTTTCATGCACACGTTGGTAGAAAAAAACCGGAATTTACTTCCAGCTTTTATAAGAGCAGACAGATCTTTTAGTGTTAGGTCTCGCTTGAAAGAGCGCGCAATGGCCGATCGATTGGTTGGTCGCCGGCTAGAAACAAACCACTGAGTCGGGTACTGTAAGAGTTTAAAGTGAGCAAGTCGACCACACTGCAATATTTTTCATGTTTTGAGTTTTATCATGTTGTTATCATGACTTTTGCCTCAAATTGGGATTGAAAAGAGTACATAAACTTTGGAGAAAGCTCAGCATGCCTCTAGTAAACTATTTTGAGGCAAAAACCATATCAAAAAAGGAGAAAATCGCAGTATGCTAACTGAACTCGCCCACCTTAAACTCTTCGAATACCCAACTCAGTGATTTCTTTTTGGTCGATGACAACGCAATCGATTGGTCCTTTGCGCGTTCTGTAAAATGAGGTTCAGAGCTAACAGATCCGTCTGCTCCAACGAAATGTAAAGGTAAATTCGGGTCATCTTGTTTTTGGTTAGAAATTACTGTGCATTAAAAATGGATTGTTCTCATGAAATATGAAAGCCGAATTTCTATAATTCTTGGACAGGGTAACCTTGTATGACACCCTACATACACTCCTTTTCACACTTTAGGAGTTTGCTTTGGTTCAGAGAAATTCGACTCTTATACCTCTTAACAAAAATTGAAACCCCAATCAGAGTGCTGAAAGGAAAACAGTCTTTGAAACTATCTGCTAGTACAAGTTTGTCAGAAACGCACAGAAAACTCAAAAGAGCAGTTATGTCAGATGAGGCTCAAACAAACGGCCGAAAACTTCTTCCCCTAAAGCAGCAAGGGCCAGAAAAGCCCTTAAAAGAAAAAATCAAGACCTTATGGCCCAACATGTGAACCAGAAACCAGAACAGCATCAAAACACCTTGATGAGAATTAGGCGATTCTGAGAATTGAGATTTGTGGTATAATTTATTATTATTTGGTTGTTGCTTGTATTATATTTTTAGGGCAAGACCAATCGTGCTAATTAGACTCTTTGCTTGAGCTATCAAGTGGACTTCTCGCAACCCTGCAGGAGAATTTTCCAGAAATAATCGGCTTTGGCTGTTGAGAAAATTTTACTCTTGTGTACTAATCAGTGTAAATTAGAATGGGACCCTGTTTTACTGCTTATAATAAACCATTGTCTTGTACATTTGTACTAAACTCGGAGGTTTCATACAAAGCTCGGCGTGCCTTTAACGACCATTTTTCAAAAGCTGACTATACTTGAAGAAGAGCCGTCAAACAAAACCCAAATCTGCCAATGTACAGCATTTTCGAAAAGGTTCCATATCAATTGAGAGAGCCTTGAGGTGGCCAGCTGCGCGTTTCACATTCAGCTCTTTGATTAATGGTTGCTGAGGCGCGCTGAACCTTCTCCAAACTTAGCATTCACTTTCCATTTGGATTTCAAGGCAAAAGTCATGATAAACAACATTACAGAACTCAAAAACATGAGAAAATCGCAATGTGATCGACTCGCTCATTTTAAACTCTTACAGTACCCAACTCAGTGGTTTGTTTCTGGCCGGCGACCAACCAATCGATCGGCCATTGCGCGGTCTTTCAAGCTACAGCGAACCGAACCCTGTCTGCTCTTACGAAAACTGGAAGTAAATTCCGGTTTTTTCTACGAACGTGTGCATGAAAATTCGAACGTCAATTTCTCGAAACAGAGACAAAGTCCACAAACGGGAAAAGAGGGTTTACTTTGAGGGACACTTAAGCAACCTACACTGAAAGTTTGGTCGAAAATTTCGATGTACCTTTTTTTGCAAAATTCGATTTTTTACAGGACCCCAAAATTTGCATCTCATTATAATTTGCGATCTCAACCTTGGCCGATCCTCTTCAAATTTTACAGGTACAACACCCACTATACCTAGAATTTTTACGGAAAATATCAGCCCGATCCATCAACGCATGCAGGAGAAATAAAAGGAACACCGAATTTGGCTGGAAAAACACGTTTTTGGCCCTAATTTGCATATTAATGACAGTTGAGTGAAAATATTTCTCGTGTGTTATTTTCTCTCATAGACCTATCGATTTATCAAATAAAAACTATAGGTCAGAATTTTTCATGTTCGCCGGTTATTAGGGGACCCGCCCCGGTTTTATAAAATGTGGCTCTTAATGTGCATCAAAAAATCGATTGTTCCTGTAAAATATGAGAGCCGAATTTCTTTAATTCTTGGACAAGTACGCTTGTATGACACGCAACATGCACCCCTTTTCACACTTTAGGAGTTTGCTTTGGTTGGGTGAAATTCGACTCTTATATGTACTGCAGCCAAAAACCTCCAATTTAAGTGTTAAGCACTTTCGATGCAAGAGTTTTCTGACCAGGCCAGTTTTATTTGTTTGTTTATTGTGTACGTTCCTAGTGGCAGCATATATATACTTTTTCTCCTTTCCATACAATGGTACTTACATCCACTGCTTTTACCGTTTCTTCATAGTACCTTCAAACTGAATAGATAATGCAGAACTAAATCACTATAACGTTTTCCAGTATAGTCTACGTGTGTATTGCTTGTGTGCTTACAGTTGCTGGTGGTCTCTTGTACAGGCAGCACCTCAACCTACATAGTAAGCATATGTGGACTTGATTTCTTGATGGTGTCAGTTATGTTCATTGGCTGATCCGCAAACGGTCTGTCAGTCTGTTGTGTGTGTCAGATTTGTGTGCGCTTTACCGATTCTTTCTGTCTCTAGGATAATAAAACTTTGCGTGTATGCCACAAGGGCCAGCGCTACATATGTCTTTGCACTCTTGTTGACTCCCAGCAGTAAATCACTGAGTCACTGTAAATTAGAATGGGACTCTGTGTTACTGTTTGTAATAAACCATTGTCTTGTACATTTGCACTATCGGAGGTTTCATACAAAGCTCGGCGTGCCTCTAACAACCATAATTCAAAAGCTTAATGCTATACTTGAAGAAGAGCCGCCAAACAAAACCCAAATCTGCCAAGGTACAGCGTTTTCGAAAAGGTTCCATGTCAATTGAGAGAATGCCTGGAGGTGGCCAGCTGTGCGTTTCACATTCAGCTCTTGAATAATGATTACTAAGGCACGCTGAGCCTTCTCAAAACGTAGCGAACACTTTCCATTCGGATTTTGAGTCAAAAGCCATGATAAACATCATTACAGAACTCAAAACATGAAAAATATTGCAGTGTGGTCGACTCGCTCACTTTAAACTCTTACAGTACCCGACTCAGTGGTTTGTTTCTAGCCGGCGACCAACCAATCGATCGGCCATTGCGCGCTCTTTCAAGCGAGACCTAACGCTAAAAGATCCATCTGCTCTTACAAAAGCTGGAAGTAAATTCCGGTTTTTTTCTACCAACGTGTGTATGAAAATTCGAACATTAATTTCTTGAAACAGAGACAAAGTCCACAAACGGAAAAAGTGGGTTTACTTTGAGGGACACTTAAGCAACCTACACTGAAAGTTTGGTCGAAAATTTCGAGGTACCTTTTTTTGCAAAATTCGATTTTTTACAGGACCCCAAAATTTGCATTTCATTATAATTTGCGATCTCAACCTTGGCCGATCCTCTTCAAATTTTATAGGTACAACATCCAATATACCCAGCATTATTACTGAAAATATCAGCCCGATCCGTCAACACATGCGGGAGAAATATAAGAAAGACCGAATTTGGGTGGAAAAACACGTTTTTGGCCCTAATTTGCATATTAGTGACAGGCGAGTGAAAATATTTCTCGTGCGTTATTTTCTACCATAGAGCTATCGATTTATCAAATAAAAACTATAGGTCAGAATTTTTCATGTTCCGCGGTTAGTAGGGGACCCGCCCCGGTTTTATAAAATGTGGCTCTTAAAATTCAAACTTCTGTCCTTTTATGATCCACTTTTCCTTTCTCAGCAACGTTACTACTATCTACCTACGTGTACAATAAGAGTAAAAAAGATCCAGTTCTTTCGGACTGCTTAAGCCACAGTTAAATTTGAGAAAGCAAAATTGCGCTCATTTGTTCTCGGTGTTGCCTTTTCTAATGCTATTTAGGACATACACCGTACCTCAGGGACAAAGCCATAATCATTTACGGACCCATTCGGTAGCGATCCGGATATCGGTTATGACCGCTCAGTAGAACCCACCATTCAACTCCGATACACACATCTCCCCTTTCTTGCCTCCGCTTGCACTGACAATGACGCGAGTGTCCTGAGGGGGTTGCTGGCAAGCATAATTTAAACTTCAGTTAATATTTCCGCGAGCATTATTTTGTCATCCTTAATTACTAACCCACTATGTTGCCGCTCAACCGGCTCAGGCGTGGTCTCGCCTTCATCACTCCGATACACCGTCGTTCTGCCGCCCGACCGCATCTTTGGCAACACTACCTCACCCGGCGCAACATTCCGGGACAGCTCCGGCTTCCTGTACCAGAAACGAAAGCACATGACTTCTCTGCTCTTCTGAAAAGCGATTCACTGTTAGACATCCTGTCGCGCAACCATGTCCTGTCAAGTGTAACTTAATCGCGCGTCCGCCGGCTGCCGATTTTTATTTGGAAAATGCACAATAGGCCCAGGGTTCGTGCGGCTTTTGGATAGCAAAATTCCCTGACCTTTCCCTGACTTTTCCATGATCAAAGTAAAAATTCCCTGACCAACCAAGGTGAGGAAACTGCAACCAACGTGAGAAAATTTTGAAAAATTGTCTTGTAAAACGCATTTAAACGGTATTCAGATGGCATATTTCCGGTTTAAGTAGTAGTATATAAAATCAGAAGACCGATTTTCAAAAGGGTGTCGTGTAAAGTCCTGACAGGACAGGACTATTTGGCGGTGAGATGTTTCAGCCACTATCAAATTTTTCCGTGACCAGACACCAAATTCCCTGACTTTTCCCTGATTCCCTGACTTTTTTTTAAATTCCCTGACTTTTCCATGACTCCCTGACTTTCCAGGTCCCGCACGAACCCTGAGGCCCTATATCTTTCAAACCTAACCCAGCCTCTAGGTAAGCATCTATCGACTTAAAACTAGCCATCTAGGATGCCCTGTTTTCCAAACAAAAACGACACCCGGTCTCCAATCCACCCAAAACCTTCCCCTCTCTACCCGTTGACCGTTACCTCTTTTCGGACTCTTCGTTTCCTTAGTTAAGACGGCTTAGATTGGCATCAGCCTCGTAACTCAATCACCAAAATGAAATGCAAGGAGACTGGAAACGGAGAATATTTATGCGGGTGGGACTGTACTACGACGCTTTGAAGTGGATTTGAGCCCTGCTTTACTCTGCACTTTTGGAGGTATCCGTATCCGCTATCCGGTATTTTTTACGCATTACTCGCATCTATTTGCGACTTAACAACCTAGCTAGAATTAGCAGGATTAACTCAATAAACAGCAGGTAGTTAGCACGGACGAGGTATTAGCCACAAAATCAAAAATCTGCCGCTAAAACCTTCTCCTACACAACCACCCCGTTCAAACTCCCGCCCACAAAGCAAAAAAACAAAAAAGAAAAAACATGGATTCAACCCCGCGCCTACCCACAAACCAACACATTCAAACTCCCGCCTACTGTTATTTTACTATAGTATAGTAAAACAAAAATTAGTAATACTAGTGGTATTTTACTAGTAGTAAAATAATAGTAAAAAGTAAAATTAAGAGCCAATAGTAAAGTAAAAATTAAATTAAATTAACAAAGACCGTCAATAGTAAAATGAAAATTTTACTACTATTTTACTAGTTTTTGGTGAATTCCAGCAAAATTCTTGATCAATTTTGCAATAAAAGATGTGTGGACGCACTTTTGTCGGTCGAATTTCACATAGTTTTTGTCTCTAAAGTTCTTGAGAACTTGGTATCATGATCAAATTTAGCAACTATTTAGCACCAAGATTAACTATTCATAAGATCTTGACATCATTGCTGCAAAATTGCCCCTAATGACTAGTAAAATCGTAGTAAAATAGTAGTAAAATTAGTAAGATTATTAGTAAAACAAAAATTAGTAAAATCAAAGCTGCTTGGTAGTAAAACAAAAATAAAAATTAAATTGAAGGGCTGGATTTGTAGTAAATTTAGTAAATAGTAAAATAAAAATCCACTAGTAAAATAACAGTACTCCCGCCCAAACCAAGAAAAATGTGAAATCAAAGTTAAAACCGGCAGTAATAGGGTATACGCGATCGCGTTTATATGCGCGGCCGCCACCTACAATACTACACACCAATAATCTACGGTCTAACATATAATCAACGCTCCACGCTCCCCCCGACCAAAAAACTCGACGGGTTTGCGCGGCCGCGCAACCCTTGATTTTTTCAGGATTGGAACAAGCCTGGTCCACCACATTTTAATACACAAAATCTCCCCTATTTTGGCAGCTACGTTTCAAATTTCAGCCAATTTGGTCAAAAGTTGCGGAAATCGCAGCAAAAAGAAATGTTATCATTTTTGGATTCCTGTATTATCGTAAACAGATACTGAGTCAGGTATCAGGTACCAATTATTAGTTGGCAAACTCTAATGTAGTCGCGCGCCATGTTGCTACATAACGGTTACCATAAACAGGCAATAGTGGAGGTTCGATTATTCACTTTGGCTGATTTAATTCAGTGTATGTTCGTACTAGGACTGCCCTTTAAG